>JBBPBR010001665.1:21817-33555 GCA_037974775.1 Cicer pinnatifidum
ATAAGTTTGTTTGTTTCATTGAACTAATATTTAGGTCATTTTCGTCCTCCCTAGGCATATTCTTGTCCAATTAGGGTTTTTAACCAATTTTGTGCATCCAATAGGTGTGTTTGTGTCATTGGATGATCAATTAGGTCATTGTCGTCCTCCCTAGGCATATTCTTGTCCAATTAGGGTTTTTAACCAATTTTGTTCATCCAATAAGTTTGTTTATGTCATTGAATTAATATTTAGGTCATTTTCGTCCTCCTTAGGCATATTCTTATCCAATTAGGGTTTTTAACCAATCTTGTGCATCCAATAGGTGTGTTTGTGTCATTGGATGATCAATTAGGTCATTTTCGTCCTCCCTAGGCTTATTCTTGTCCAATTAGGGTTTTTAACCAATCTTGTGCATCCAATAGGTGTGTTTGTGTCATTGGATGATCAATTAGGTCATTTTCGTCCTCCCTAGGCTTATTCTTGTCCAATTAGGGTTTTTAACCAATCTTGTGCATCCAATAAGTTCATTTGTGTCATTGGATGATCAATTAGGTCATTTTCGTCCTCCCTAGGCATATTCTTGTCTAACCAGGGTTTTTAACCAATCTTGTGCATCCAATAGGTGTGTTTGTGTCATTGGATGATCAATTAGGTCATTTTCGTCCTCCATAGGCTTATTCTTGTCCAATTAGGGTTTTTAACCAATCTTGTGCATCCAATAGGTGTGTTTGTGTCATTGGATGATCAATTAGGTCATTTTCGTCCTCCCTAGGCTTATTCTTGTCCAATTAGGGTTTTTAACCAATCTTGTGCATCCAATAGGTGTGTTTGTGTCATTGGATGATCAATTAGGTCATTTTCGTCCTCCCTAGGCATATTCTTGTCTGATTAGGGTTTTTAACCAATCTTGTGTATCCAATAGGTGTGTTTGTGTCATTGGATGATCAATTAGGTCATTTTCGTCCTCCCTAGGCATATTCTTGTCCAATTAGGGTTTTTAACGAATCTTGTGCTTCCTATAGGTGTGTTTGTGTCATTGGATGATCAATTAGGTCATTTTCGTCCTCCCTAAGCATATTCTTGTCCAATAAGGGTTTTTAACCAATCTTGTGCATCAAATAGGTGTGTTTGTGTCATTGGATGATCAATTAGGTCATTTACGTCCTCCCTAGGCTTATTCTTGTCCAATTAGGGTTTTCAACCAATCTTGTCCATCCAATAACTTTGTTTGTGTCATTGAATTAATATTTAGGTCATTTTCGTCCTCCCTAGGCATATTCTTGTCCAATTAGGGTTTTTAACCAATCTTGTGCATCCAATAGGTGTGTTTGTGTCATTGGATGATCAATTAGGTCATTTTCGTCCTCCCTAGGCTTATTCTTGTCCAATTAGGGTTTTTAACCAATCTTGTGCATCCAATAGGTGTGTTTGTGTCATTGGATGATCAATTAGGTCATTTTCGTCCTCCCTAGGCATATTCTTGTCCGATTAGGGTTTTTAACCAATCTTGTGCATCTAATAGGTGTGTTTGTGTCATTGGATGATCAATTAGGTCATTTTCGTCCTCCATAGGCTTATTCTTGTCCAATTAGGGTTTTTAACCAATCTTGTGCATCCAATAGGTGTGTTTGTGTCATTGGATGATCAATTAGGTCATTTTCGTCCTCCCTAGGCTTATTCTTGTCCAATTAGGGTTTTTAACCAATCTTGGGCATCCAATAAGTTTGTTTATGTCATTGAATTAATATTTAGGTCATTTTCGTCCTCCCTAGGCATATTCTGGTCCAATTAGGGTTTTTAACCAATCTTGTGCATCCAATAGGTGTGTTTGTGTCATTGGATGATCAATTAGGTCTTTTTCGTCCTCCCTAGGCTTATTCTTGTCCAATTAGGGTTTTTAATCAATCTTGTGCATCCAATAAGTTCATTTGTGTCATTGGATTAACATTTAGGTCATTTTCGTCCTCCCTAGGCTTATTCTTGTCCAATTAGGGTTTTTAATCAATCTTGTGCATCCAATAAGTTGATTTGTGTCATTGGATTAACATTTAGGTCATTTTCGTCCTCCCTAGGCATATTCTTGTCCAATTAGGGTTTTTAACCAATCTTGTGCTTCCAATAGGTGTGTTTGTGTCATTGGATGATCAATTAGGTCATTTTCGTCCTCCCTAGGCTTATTCTTGTCCAATTAGGGTTTTTAACCAATCTTGTGCATCCAATAAGTTCATTTGTGTCATTGGATGATCAATTAGGTCATTTTCGTCCTCCCTAGGTATATTCTTGTCCAACTAGGGTTTTTAACCAATCTTGTGCATCCAATAGGTGTGTTTGTGTCTTTGGATGTTCAATTAGGTCATTTTCGTCCTCCCTAGGCTTATTCTTGTCCAATTAGGGTTTTTAACCAATCTTGTGCATCCAATAGGTGTGTTTGTGTCATTGGATGATCAATTAGGTCATTTTCGTCCTCCCTAGGCTTATTCTTGTCCAATTAGGGTTTTTAACCAATCTTGTGCATCCAATAAGTTTGTTTATGTCATTGAATTAATATTTAGGTCATTTTCGTCCTCCCTAGGCATATTCTGGTCCAATTAGGGTTTTTAACCAATCTTGTGCATCCAATAGGTGTGTTTGTGTCATTGGATGATCTATTAGGTCATTTTCGTCCTGCCTAGGCTTATTCTTGTCCAATTAGGGTTTTTAATCAATCTTGTGCATCCAATAAGTTCATTTGTGTCATTGGATTAACATTTAGGTAATTTTCGTCCTCCCTAGGCATATTCTTGTCCAATTAGGGTTTTTAACCAATCTTGTGCTTCCAATAGGTGTGTTTGTGTCATGGGATGATCAATTAGGTCATTTTCGTCCTCCCTAGGCTTATTCTTGTCCAATTAGGATTTTTAACCAATCTTGTGCATCCAATAACTTTGTTTGTGTCATTGAATTAATATTTAGGTCATTTTCCTCCTCCCTACGCATATTCTTGTCCAATTAGGGTTTTTAACCAATTTTGTGCATCCAATAGGTGTCTTTGTGTCATTGGATGATCAATTAGGTCATTTTCGTCCTCCCTAGGCTTATTCTTGTCCAATTAGGGTTTTTAATCACTCTTGAGCATCCAATAAGTTCATTTGTGTCATTGGATTAACATTTAGGTCATTTTCGTCCTCCCTAGGCATATTCTTGTCCAATTAGGGTTTTTAACCAATCTTGTGCTTCCAATAGGTGTGTTTGTGTCATTGGATGGTCAATTAGGTCATTTTCGTCCTCCCTAGGCTTATTCTTGTCCAATTAGGGTTTTTGACCAATCTTGTGCATCCAATAATTTGTTTATGTCATTGAATTAATATTTAGGTCATTTTTGTCCTCCCTAGGCATATTCTGGTCCAATTAGTGTTTTTAACCAATCTTGGGCATCCAATAAATGTGTTTGTGTCATTGGATGATAAATTAGGTCATTTTCGTCCTCCCTAGGCTTATTCTTGTCCAATTAGGGTTTTTAATCAATCTTGTGCATCCAATAAGTTCATTTGTGTCATTGGATTAACATTTAGGTCATTTTCATCCTCCCTAGGCATATTCTTGTCCAATTAGGGTTTTTAACCAATCTTGTGCTTCCAATAGATGTGTTTGTGTTGTTGGATGATCAATTAGGTCATTTTCGTCCTCCCTAGGCTTATTCTTGTCCAATTAGTGTTTTTAACAAATCTTGTGCATCCAATAAGTTTGTTTATGTCATTGAATTAATATTTAGGTCATTTTCGTCCTCCCTAGGCATATTCTTGTCCAATTAGGGTTTTTAACCAATCTTGTGCATCCAATTGGTGTGTTTGTGTCATTGGATGATCAATTAGGTCATTTTCGTCCTCCCTAGGACTATTCTTGTCCAATTAGGGTTTTTAACCAATCTTGTGCATCCAATAGGTGTGTTTGTGTCATTGGATGATCAATTAGGTCATTTTCGTCCTCCCTAGGCTTATTCTTGTCCAATTAGGGTTTTTAACCAATCTTGTGCATCCAATAAGTTTGTTTATGTCATTGAATTAATATTTAGCTCATTTTCGTCCTCCCTAGGCATATTCTGGTCCAATTAGGGTTTTTAACCAATCTTGTGCATCCAATAGGTGTGTTTGTGTCATTGGATGATCAATTAGGTCATTTTCGTCCTCCCTAGGCTTATTCTTGTCCAATTAGGGTTTTTAATCAATCTTGTGCATCCAATAAGTTCATTTGTGTCATTGGATTAACATTTAGGTCATTTTCGTCCTCCCTAGGCTTATTCTTGTCCAATTAGGATTTTTAATCAATCTTGTGCATCCAATAAGTTCATTTGTGTCATTGGATTAACATTTAGGTCATTTTCGTCCTCCCTAGGCATATTCTTGTCCAATTAGGGTTTTTAACCAATCTTGTGCATCCAATAGGTGTGTTTGTGTCATTCGATGATCAATTAGGTCATTTTCGTCCTCACTAGGCTTATTCTTGTCCAATTAGGGTTTTTTAACCAATCTTGTGCATCCAATAGGTGTATTTGTGGCAATGGATGATCAATTAGGTCATTTTCGTCCTCCCTAGGCTTATTCTTGTCCAATTAGGGTTTTTAACCAATCTTGTGCATCCAATAGGTGTGTTTGTGTCATTGGATGATCAATTAGGTCATTTTCGTCCTCCCAAGGCTTATTCTTGTGCAATTTGGGTTTTTAACCAATCTTGTGTATCCAATAAGTTCATTTGTGTCATTGGATTAACATTTATGTCATTTTCGTCCTCCCTAGGCATATTCTTGTCCAATTAGGGTTTTTAACCAATCTGGTGCATCCAATAGGTGTGTTTGTGTCATTGGATGATCAATTAGGTCATATTTGTCCTCCCTAGGCTTATTCTTGTCCAATTAGGGTTTTTAACCAATTTTGTGCATCCAATAAGTTCATTTGTGTCATTGGATGATCAATTAGGTCATTTTCGTCCTCCCTAGGTATATTCTTGTCCAACTAGGTTTTTAAACCAATCTTGTGCATCCAATAGATGTGTTTGTGTCTTTGGATGATCAATTAGGTCATTTTCGTCCTCCCTAGGCTTATTCTTGTCCAATTAGGGTTTTTAACCAATCTTGTGCATCCAATAGGTGTGTTTGTGTCATTGGATGATCAATTAGGTCATTTTCGTCCTCCCTAGGCTTATTCTTGTCCAATTAGGGTTTTTAACCAATCTTGTGCATCCAATAAGTTTGTTTATGTGAATGAATTAATATTTAGGTCATTTTCGTCCTCCCTAGGCATATTCTGGTCCAATTAGGGTTTTTAACCAATCTTGTGCATCCAATAGGTGTGTTTGTGTCATTGGATGATCAATTAGGTCATTTTCGTCCTCCCTAGGCTTATTCTTGTCCAATTAGGGTTTTTAATCAATCTTGTGCATCCAATAAGTTCATTTGTGTCATTGGATTAACATTTAGGTCATTTTCGTCCTCCCTAGGCATATTCTTGTCCACTTAGGGTTTTTAACCAATCTTGTGCTTCCAATAGGTGTGTTTGTGTCATTGTATGATCAATTAGGTCATTTTCGTCCTCCCTAGGCTTATTCTTGTCCAATTAGGGTTTTTAACCAATCTTGTGCATCCAATAGGTGTGTTTGTGTCATTGGATGATCAATTAGGTCATTTTCGTCCTCCCTAGGCTTATTCTTGTCAAATTAGGGTTTTTAACCAATCTTGTGCATCCAATAAGTTTGTTTGTGTCATTGAATTAATATTTAGGTCATTTTCGTCCTCCCTAGGCATATTCTTGTCCAATTAGAGTTTTTAACGAATCTAGTGCATCCAATAGGTGTGTTTGTGTCATTGGATGATCAATTAGGTCATTTTCGTCCTCCCTAGGCTTATTCTTGTCCAATTAGGGTTTTTAACCAATCTTGTGCATCCAATAAGTTTGTTTGTGTCATTGAATTAATATTTAGGTTATTTTCGTCCTCCCTAGGCATATTCTTGTCCAATTAGGGTTTTTAACCAATCTTGTGCATCATATAGGTGTGTTTGTGTCATTGGATGATTAATTAGGTCATTTTCGTCCTCCCTAGGCTTATTCTTGTCCAATTAGGGTTTTTAACCAATCTTGTGCATCCAATAGGTGTGTTTGTGTCATTGGATGATCAATTAGGTCATTTTCGTCCTCCCTAGGCTTATTCTTGTCCAATTAGGGTTTTTAACCAATCTTGTTCATCCAATAAGTGTGTTTGTGTCATTGGATGATCAATTAGGTCATTTTCGTCCTCCCTAGGCTTATTCTTGTCCAATTAGGGTTTTTAACCAATCTTGTGCATCCAATAGGTGTGTTTGTGTCATTGGATGATCAATTAGGTCATTTTCGTCCTCCCTAGGCTTATTCTTGTCCAAGTAGGGTTCTAAACCAATCTTGTGCATACAATAACTTTGTTTTTGTCATTGAATTAATATTTAGGTCATTTTCGTCCTCCCTAGGCATATTCTTGTCCAATTAGGGTTTTTAACCAATCTTGTGCATCCAATAGGTGTGTTTGTGTCATTGGATGATCAATTAGGTCATTTTCGTCCTCCCTAGGCTTATTCTTGTCCAATTAGGGTTTTTAACCAATCTTGTGCATCCAATAAGTTTGTTTGTGTCATGGAATTAATATTTAGGTCATTTTCGTCCTCCCTAGGCATATTCTTGTCCAATTAGGGTTTTTAACCAATCTTGTGCATCCAATAGGTGTGTTTGTGTCATTGGATGATCAATTAGGTCATTTTTGTCCTCCCTAGGCTTATTCTTGTCCAATTATGGTTTTTAACCAATCTTGTGCATCCAATAGGTGTGTTTGTGTCATTGGATGATGAATTAGGTCATTTTCGTCCTCCCTAGGCATGTTCTTGTCCAACAAGGGTTTTTTACCAATCTTGTGCATCTAATAGGTGTGTTTGTGTCATTGGATGCTCAATTAGGTCATTTTCGTCCTCCCTAGGCTTATTCTTGTCCAATTAGGGTTTTTAACCAATCTTGTGCATCCAATAGGTGTGTTTGTGTCATTGGATGATCAATTAGGTCATTTTCGTCCTCCCTAGGCTTATTCTTGTCCAATTAGGGTTTTTAACCAATCTTGTGCATCCAATAGGTGTGTTTGTGTCATTGGATGATCAGTTAGGTCATTTTCGTCCTCCCTAGGCATATTCTGGTCCAATTAGGGTTTTTAACCAATCTTGTGCATCCAATAGGTGTGTTTGTGTCATTGGATGATCAATTAGGTCATTTTCGTCCTCCCTAGGCTTATTCTTGTCCAATTAGGGCTTTTAATCAATCTTGTGCATCCAATAAGTTCATTTGTGTCATTGGATTAACATTTAGGTCATTTTCGTCCTCCCTAGGCATATTCTTGTCCAATTAGGGTTTTTAACCAATCTTGTGCTTCCAATAGGTGTGTTTGTGTCATTGGATGGTCAATTAGGTCATTTTCGTCCTCCCTAGGCTTATTCTTGTCCAATTAGGGTTTTTGACCAATCTTGTGCATCCAATAATTTGTTTATGTCATTGAATTAATATTTAGGTCATTTTCGTCCTCCCTAGGCATATTCTGGTCCAATTAGTGTTTTTAACCAATCTTGGGCATCCAATAAATGTGTTTGTGTCATTGGATGATAAATTAGGTCATTTTCGTCCTCCCTAGGCTTATTCTTGTCCAATTAGGGTTTTTAATCAATCTTGTGCATCCAATAAGTTCATTTGTGTCATTGGATTAACATTTAGGTCATTTTCATCCTCCCTAGGCATATTCTTGTCCAATTAGGGTTTTTAACCAATCTTGTGCTTCCAATAGATGTGTTTGTGTTGTTGGATGATCAATTAGGTCATTTTCGTCCTCCCTAGGCTTATTCTTGTCCAATTAGGGTTTTTAACAAATCTTGTGCATCCAATAAGTTTGTTTATGTCATTGAATTAATATTTAGGTCATTTTTGTCCTCCCTAGGCATATTCTTGTCCAATTAGGGTTTTTAACCAATCTTGTGCATCCAATTGGTGTGTTTGTGTCATTGGATGATCAATTAGGTCATTTTCGTCCTCCCTAGGACTATTCTTGTCCAATTAGAGTTTTTAACCAATCTTGTGCATCCAATAACTTTGTTTGTGTCATTGAATTAATATTTAGGTCATTTTCGTCCTCCCTAGGTATCATCTTGTCAAATTAGGGTTTTTAACCAATCTTTTGCATCCAATAGGTGTGTTTGTGTCATTGGATGATCAATTAGGTCATTTTCATCCTCCCTAGGCTTATTCTTGTCCAATTAGGGTTTTTAACCAATCTTGTGCATCCAATAAGTTCATTTGTGTCATTGGATGATCAATTAGGTCATTTTCATCCTCCCTAGGTATATTCTTGTCCAACTAGGGTTTTAAACCAATCTTGTGCATCCAATAGATGTGTTTGTGTCTTTGGATGATCAATTAGGTCATTTTCTTCCTCCCTAGGCTTATTCTTGTCCAATTAGGGTTTTCAACCAATCTTGTGCATCCAATAAGTTTGTTTGTGTCATTGAATTAATATTTAGGTCATCTTCGTCCTCCCTAGGCATATTCTTGTCCAATTAGGGTTTTTAGCCAATCTTGTGCCTCCAATAGGTGTGTTTGTGTCATTGGATGATCAATTAGGTCATTTTCGTCCTCCCTAGGCTTATTCTTGTCCAATTAGGGTTTTTAACCAATCTTGTGCATCCAATAACTTTGTTTGTGTCATTGAATTAATATTTAGGTCATTTTCCTCCTCCCTAGGCATATTCTTGTCCAATTAGGGTTTTTAAACAATTTTGTGCATCCCATAGGTGTGTTTGTGTCATTGGATGATCAATTAGGTCATTTTCGTCCTCCCTAGGCTTATTCTTGTCAATTTAGGGTTTTTAATCAATCTTGTGCATCCAATAAGTTCATTTGTGTCATTGGATTAACATTTAGATCATTTTCGTCCTCCCTAGGCATATTCTTGTCCAATTAGGGTTTTTAACCAATCTTGTGCTTCCAATAGGTGTGTTTGTGTCATTGGATGATCAATTAGGTCATTTTCGTCCTCCCTACGCTTATTCTTGTCCAATTAGGGTTTTTAACCAATCTTGTGCATTAAATAAGTTTGTTTATGTCATTAAATTAATATTTAGGTCATTTTCGTCCTCCCTAGGAATATTCTGGTCCAATTAGGGTTTTTAACCAATCTTGTGCATCCAATAGGTGTGTTTGTGTCATTGGATGATCAATTAGGTCATTTTCGTCCTCCCTAGTCTTATTGTTGTTTAATTAGGGTTTTTAATCAATCTTGTGCATCCAATAAGTTCATTTGTGTCATTGGATTAACATTTAGGTCATTTTCGTCCTCCCTAGGCATATTCTTGTCCAATTAGGGTTTTTAACCAATCTTGTGCTTCCAATAGGTGTGTTTGTGTCATTGGATGATCAATTAGGTCATTTTCGTCCTCCCTAGGCTTATTCTTGTCCAATTAGGGTTTTTAACCAATCTTGTGCATCCAATAGGTGTGTTTGTGTCATTGAATTAATATTTAGGTCATTTAGGTCCTCCCTAGGCATATTCTTGTCCAATTAGGGTTTTTAACCAATCTTGTGCATCCAATAGGTGTGTTTGTGTCATTGGATAATCAATTAGATCATTTTCGTCATCCCTAGGCTTATTCTTTTCCAATAAGGGTTTTTAACCAATCTTGTGCATCCAATAGGTGTGTTTGTGTCATTGGTTGATCAATTAGGTCATTTTCGTCCTTCCTAGGCATATTCTTGTCCAATTAGGGTTTTTAACCAGTCTTGGGCATCCAATAGGTGTTTGTGTCATTGGATGATCAAATAGGTCATTTTCGTCCTCCCAAGGCTTATTCTTGTCCAATTAGGGTTTTTAACCAGTCTTGTGCATCCAATAAGTTCATTTGTGTCATTGGATTAACATTTAGGTCATTTTTGTCCTCCCTAGGCATATTCTTGTCCAATTAGGGTTTTTAACCAATCTTGTGCATCCAATAGGTGTGTTTGTGTCATTGGATGATCAATTAGGTCATTTTCGTCCTCCCTAGGCTTATTATTGTCCAATTAGGGTTTTTAACCAATCTTGTGCTTCCAATAAGTTCATTTGTGTCATTGGATCATCAATTAGGTCATTTTCGTCCTCCCTATGCATATTCTTGTCCAACTAGGGTTTTTAACCAATCTTGTGCATCCAATAGATGTGTTTGGGTCTTTGGATGATCAATTAGGTCATTTTCGTCCTCCCTAGGCTTATTCTTGTCCAATTAGGGTTTTTAACCAATCTTGTGCATCCAATAGGTGTGTTTGTGTCATTGGATGATCAATTAGGTCATTTTCGTCCTCCCTAGGCTTATTCTTGTCCAATTAGGGTTTTTAACCAATCTTGTGCATCCAATAGGTGTGTTTGTTTCAATGGATGATCAATTAGGTCATTTTCGTCCTCCCTAGGCTTATTCTTGTCCAATTAGGGTTTTTAACCAATCTTGTGCATCCAATAAGTTCATTTGTGTCATTGGATTAACATTTAGGTCATATCAGTCCTCCCTAGGCATATTCTTGTCCAATTAGGGTTTTTAACCAATCTTGTGCATCCAATAAGTTCATTTGTGTTATTGGATTAACATTTAGGTCATATTCATCCTCCCTAGGCATATTCTTGTCCAATTAGGGTTTTTAACCAATCTTGTGCATCCAATAGGTGTGTTTGTGTCATTGAAATAATATTTAGGTCATTTTCGTCCTCCCTAGGCATATTCTTGTCCAATTAGGGGTTTTAACCAATCTTGTGCATCCAATAGGTGTGCTTGTGTCATTGGATGATCAATTAGGTCATTTTCGTCCTCCCTAGGCTTATTCTTGTCCAATTAGGGTTTTTAACCAATCTTGTTCATCCAATAACTTTTTTTGTGTCATTGAATTAATATTTCGGTCATTTTCGTCCTCCCTAGGCATATTCTTGTCCAATTAGGGTTTTTAACCAATCTTGTGCATCCAATAGGTGTGTTTGTGTCATTGGATGATTAATTAGGTCATTTTCGTCCTCCCTAGGCTTATTCTTGTCCAATTAGGGTTTTTAACCAATCTTGTGCATCCAATAAGTTCATTTGTGTCATTGGATTAACATTTAGGTCATATCAGTCCTCCCTAGGCATATTCTTGTCCAATTAAGGTTTTTAACCAATCTTGTGCATCCAATAAGTTCATTTGTGTTATTGGATTAACATTTAGGTCATATTCGTCCTCCCTAGGCATATTCTTGTCCAATTAGGGTTTTTAACCAATCTTGTGAATCCAATAACTTTGTTTGTGTCATTGAATTAATATTTAGGTCATTTTCGTCCTCCCTAGGCATATTCTTGTCCAATTAGGGTTTTTAACCAATCTTGTGCATCCAATAGGTGTGTTTGTGTCATTGGATGATCAATTAGGTCATTTTCGTCCTCCCTAGGCATATTCTTGTCCAATTAGGGTTTTTAACCAATCTTGTGCATCCAATAGGTGTGTTTGTGTCATTGGATGATCAATTAGGTCATTTTCGTCCTCCCTATGCATATTCTTGTCCAATTAGGGTTTTTAACCAATCTTGTGCATCCAATAGGTGTGTTTGAGTCATTGGATGATCAATTAGGTCATTTTCGTCCTCCCTAGGCTTATTCTTGTCAAATTAAGGTTTTTAACCAATCTTGTGCCTCCAATAAGTTGAGTTGTGTCATTGGATTAACAATTAGGTCATTT
>JBBPBR010001665.1:33943-67165 GCA_037974775.1 Cicer pinnatifidum
TGATCAATTAGGTCATTTTCGTCCTCCCTAGGCATATTCTTGTCCAATTAGGGTTTTTAACCGATCTTGTGCATCCAAAAGGTGTGTTTGTGTCATTGGATGATCAATTAGGTCATTTTCGTCCTCCATAGGCATATTCTTGTCCAATTAGGGTTTTTAACCAATCTTGTGCATCCAATAGGTGTGTTTGTGTCATTGGATGACTAATTAGGTCATTTTCGTCCTCCCTAGGCTTATTCTTGTCCAATTAGGGTTTTTAACCAATCTTGTGCATCCAATAGGTGTGTTTGTGTCATTGGATGATCAATTAGGTCATTTTCGTCCTCCCTAGGCTTATTCTTGTCCAATTAGGGTTTTTAACCAATCTTGTGCATCCGATAAGTTTGTTTGTGTCATTGAATTAATATTTAGGTCATTTTCGTCCTCCCTAGGCATATTCTTGTCCAATTAGGGTTTTTAACCAATCTTGTGCATCCAATAGGTGTGTTTGTGTCATTGGATGATCAATTAGGTCATTTTCGTCCTCCCTAGGCTTATTCTTTCCAATTAGGGTTTTTAACCAATCTTGTGCATCCAATAGGTGTGTTTGTGTCATTGAATTAATATTTAGGTCATTTTCGTCCTCCCTAGGCATATTCTTGTCCAATTAGGATTTTTAACCAATCTTGTGCATCCAATAGGTGTGTTTGTGTCATTGGATGATCAATTAGGTCATTTTCGTCCTCCCTAGGCTTATTCTTGTCCAATTAGGGTTTTTAACCAATCTTGTGCATCCAATAGGTGTGTTTGTGTCATTTTATGATCAATTAGGTCCTTTTCGTCCTCCCTAGGCTTATTCTTGTCCAATTAGGGTTTTTAACCAATCTTGTGCATCCAATAGGTGTGTTTGTGTCATTGGATGATCAATTAGGTCATTTTCGTCCTCCCTAGGCTTATTCTTGTCCAATTAGGGTTTTTAACCAATCTTGTGCATCCAATAGGTGTGTTTGTTTCGTTGGATGATCAATTAGGTCATTTTCGTCCTCCCTAGGCTTATTCTTGTCCAATTAGGGTTTTTAACCAATCTTGTGCATCCAATAGGTGTGTTTGTGTCATTGGATGATCAATTAGGTCATTTTCGTCCTCCCTAGGCTTATTCTTGTCCAATTAGGGTTTTTCACCAATCTTGTGTATCCAATAGGTGTGTTTGTGTCATTGGATGATCAATTAGGTCATTTTCGTCCTCCCTAGGCTTATTCTTGTCCAATTAGGGTTTTTAACTAATCTTGTACATCCAATAAGTTCATTTGTGTCATTGGATTAACATTTAGGTCATTTTCGTCCTCCCTAGGCATATTCTTGTCCAATTAGGGTTTTTAACCAATCTTGTGCATCCAATAGGTGTGTTTGTGTCATTGGATGATCAATTAGGTCATTTTCGTCCTCCCTAGGCTTATTCTTGTCCAATTAGGGTTTGTAACTAATCTTGTGCATCCAATAAGTTCATTTGTGTTATTGGATTAACATTTAGGTCATATTCGTCCTCCCTAGGCATATTCTTGTCCAATTAGGGTTTTTAACCAATCTTGTGCATCCAATAGGTGTGTTTGTGTCATTGGATGATCAATTAGGTAATTTTCGTCCTCCCTAGGCATATTCTTGTCCAACTAAGGTTTTAAACCAATCATGTGCATCCAATAGGTGTGTATGTGTCATTGGATGATCAATTAGGTCATTTTCGTTCTCCCTAGGCTTATTCTTGTCCAATTAGGGTTTTTAACCAATCTTGTGCATCCAATAGGTGTGTTTGTGTCATTGGATGATCAATTAGGTCATTTTCGTCCTCCCTAGGCTTATTCTTGTCCAATTAGGGTTTTTAACCAATCTTGTGCATCCAATAGGTGTGTTTGTGTCATTGGATGATCAATTAGGTCATTTTCGTCCTCCCTAGGCTTATTCTTGTCCAATTAGGGTTTTTAACCAATCTTGTGCATCCAATAGGTGTGTTTGTGTCATTGGATGATCAATTTGCTCATTTTCGTCCTCCCTAGGCTTATTCTTGTCCAATTAGGGTTTTTAACCAATCTTGTGCATCCAATAAGTTTGTTTGTGTCATTGAATTAATATTTAGTTCATTTTCGTCCTCCCTAGGCATCATCTTGTCCAATTAGGGTTTTTAACCAATCTTGTGCATCCAATAGGTGTGTTTGTGTCATTGGATGATCAATTAGGTCATTTTCGTCCTCCCTAGGCTTATTCTTGTCCAATTAGGGTTTTTAACCAATCTTGTGCATCCAATAAGTTTGTTTGTGTCATTGGATGATCAATTAGGTCATTTTCGTCCTCCCTAGGTATATTCTTGTACAACTAGGGTTTTTAACCAATCTTGTGCATCCAATAAGTTCATTTGTGTCATTGGATGATCAATTAGGTCATTTTCATCCTCCCTAGGCATATTCTTGTCCAACTAGGGTTTTTAACCAATCTTGTGCATCCAATAGATGTGTTTGTGTCTTTGGATGATCAATTAGGTCATTTTCGTCCTCCCTAGGCTTATTCTTGTCCAATTAGGGTTTTTAACCAATCTTGTGCATCCAATAGGTGTGTTTGTGCCATTGGTTGATCAATTAGGTCATTTTCGTCCTCCCTAGGCTTATTCTTGTCCAATTAGGGTTTTTAACCAATCTTGTGCATCCAATAGGTGTGTTTGTGTCATTGGATGATCAATTAGGTCATTTTCGTCCTCCCTAGGCTTATTCTTGTCCAATTAGGGTTTTTAACCAATCTTGTGCATCCAATAGGTGTGTTTATGTCATTGGATGCTCAATTAGGTCATTTTTGTCCTCCCTAGGCTTATTCTTGTCCAATTAGGGTTTTTAACCAATCTTGTGCATCCAATAGGTGTGTTTGTGTCATTGGATGATCAATTAGGTCATTTTCGTCCTCCCTAGGCTTATTCTTGTTCAATTAGGGTTTTTAACCAATCTTGTGCATCCAATAGGTTTGTTTGTGTCATTCGATGATCAATTTGGTCATTTTTGTCCTCCCTTGGCTTCTTCTTGTCCAATTAGGGTTTTTAACCAATCTTGTGCTTCCAATAGGTGTGTTTGTGTCATTGGATGATCAATTAGGTCATTTTCGTCCTCCCTAGGCTTATTCTTGTCCAATTAAGGTTTTTAACCAATCTTGTGCATCCAATAACTTTGTTTGTGTCATTGAATTAATATTTAGGTCATTTTCCTCCTCCCTAGGCATATTCTTGTCCAATTAGGGTTTTTAACCAATCTTGTGCTTCCAATAGGTGTGTTTGTGTCATTGGATGATCAATTAGGTCATTTTCGTCCTCCCTAGGCTTATTCTTGTCCAATTAGGGTTTTTAACCAATCTTGTGCATCCAATAAGTTTGTTTATGTCATTGAATTAATATTTAGGTCATTTTCGTCCTCCCTAGGCATCATCTTTTCCAATTAGGGTTTTTAACCAATCTTTTGCATCCAATAGGTGTGTTTGTGTCATTGGATGATCAATTAGGTCATTTTCATCCTCCCTAGGCATATTCTTGTCCAATTAGGGTTTTTAACCAATCTTGTGCATCCAATAAGTTCATTTGTGTCATTGGATTAACATTTAGGTCATTTTCGTCCTCCCTAGGCATATTCTTGTCCAATTAGGGTTTTTAACCAATCTTGTGCTTCCAATAGGTGTGTTTGTGTCATTGGATAATCAATTAGGTCATTTTCTTCCTCCCAAGGCTTATTCTTGTCCAATTAGGGTTTTTAACCAATCTTGTGCATCCAATAAGTTTGTTTGTGTCATTAAATTAATATTTAGGTCATTTTCGTCCTCCCTAGGCATATTCTTGTCCAATTAGGGTTTTTAACCAATCTTGTGCATCCAATAGGTGTGTTTGTGTCATTGGATGATCAATTAGGTCATTTTCGTCCTCCCTAGGCATATTCTTGTCCAATTAGGGTTTTTATACAATCTTGTGCATCCAATAGGTGTGTTTGTGGCAATGGATGATCAATTAGGTAATTTTCGTCCTCCCTAGGCTTATTCTTGTCCAATTAGGGTTTTTAACCAATCTTGTGCATCCAATAAGTTTGTTTGTGTCATTGAATTAATATTTAGGTCATTTTCGTCCTCCCTAGGCATATTCTTGTCCAATTAGGGTTTTTAACCAATCTTGTGCATCCAATAGGTGTGTTTGTGTCATTGGATGATCAATTAGGTCATTTTCGTCCTCCCTAGGCTTATTCTTGTCCAATTAGGGTTTTTAACCAATCTTTTGCATCCAATAACTTTGTTTGTGCCATTGCATTAATATTTAGGTCATTTTCGTCCTCCCTAGGCATATTCTTGTCCAATTAGGGTTTTTAACCAATCTTGTGCATCCAATAGGTGTGTTCGTGTCATTGGATGATCAATTAGGTCATTTTCGTCCTCCCTAGGCTTGTTCTTGTCCAATTAGGGTTTTTAACCAATCTTGTGCATCCAATAAGTTCATTTGTGTCTTTGGATTAACATTTAGGTCATTTTCGTCCTCCCTAGGCATATTCTTGTCCAATTAGGGTTTTTAGCCAATCTTGTGCTTCCAATAGGTGTGTTTGTGTCATTGGATGATCAATTAGGTCATTTTCGTCCTCCCTAGGCTTATTCTTGTCCAATTAGGGTTTTTAACCAATCTTGTGCATCCAATAAGTTCATTTGTGTTATTGGATGGTCAATTAGGTCATTTTCGTCCTCCCTAGGTATATTCTTGTCCAACTAGGGTTTTTAACCAATCTTGTGCATCCAATAGATGTGTTTGTGTCTTTGGATGATCAATTAGGTCATTTTCGTCCTCCCTAGGCTTATTCTTGTCCAATTAGGGTTTTTTACCAATCTTGTGCATCCAATAAGTTTGTTTATGTCATTGAATTAATATTTAGGTCATTTTCGTCCTCCCTAGGCATATTCTGGTCCAATTAGGGTTTTTAACCAATCTTGTGCATCCAATAGGTGTGTTTGTGTCATTGGATGATCAATTAGGTCATTTTCGTCCTCCCTAGGCTTATTCTTGTCCAATTAGGGTTTTTAATCAATCTTGTGCATCCAATAAGTTCATTTGTGTCATTGGATTAACATTTAGGTCATTTTCATCCTCCCAAGGCATATTCTTGTCCAATTAGGGTTTTTAACCAATCTTGTGCTTCCAATAGGTGTGTTTGTGTCATTGGATGATCAATTAGGTCATTTTTGTCCTCCCTAGGCTTATTCTTGTCCAATTAGGGTTTTTAACCAATCTTGTGCATCCAATAAGTTTGTTTATGTCATTGAATTAATATTTAGGTCATTTTCGTCCTCCCTAGGCATATTCTTGTCCAATTAAGGTTTTTAACCAATCTTGTGCATCCAATAGGTGTGTTTGTGTCATTGGATAATCAATTAGGTCATTTTCGTCCTCCCTAGGCTTATTCTTGTCCAATAAGGGTTTTTAACCAATCTTGTGCATCCAATAGGTGTGTTTGTGTCATTGGTTGATCAATTAGGTAATTTTCGTCCTTCCTAGGCATATTCTTGTCCAATTAGGGTTTTTAACCAGTCTTGGGCATCCAATAGGTGTTTGTGTCATTGGATGATCAATTAGGTCATTTTCGTCCTCCCAAGGCTTATTCTTGTCCAATTAGGGTTTTTAATCAATCTTGTGCATCCAATAAGTTCATTTGTGTCATTGGATTAACATTTAGGTCATTTTCGTCCTCCCTAGGCATATTCTTGTCCAATAAGGGTTTTTAACCAATCTTGTGCTTCCAATAGGTGTGTTTGTGTCATTGGATGATCAATTAGGTCATTTTCGTCCTCCCTAGGCTTATTCTTGTCCCATTAGGGTTTTTAACCAATCTTGTGCATCCAATAAGTTCATTTGTGTCATTGGATGATCAATTAGGTCATTTTCATCCTCCCTAGGTATATTTTTGTCCAAATAGGGTTTTTAACCAATCTTGTGCATCCAATAGATGTGTTTGGGTCTTTGGATGATCAATTAGGTCATTTTCGTCCTCCCTAGGCTTATTCTTGTCCAATTAGGGTTTTTAACCAATCTTGTGCATCCAATAGGTGTGTTTGTGTCATTGGATGATCAATTAGGTCATTTTCGTCCTCCCTAGGCTTATTCTTGTCCAATTAGGGTTTTTAACCAATCTTGTGCATCCAATAGGTGTGTTTGTGTCATTGGATGATCAATTAGGTCATATTCGTCCTCCCAAGGCTTATTCTTGTCCAATTAGGGTTTTTAACCAATCTTGTGCATCCAATAAGTTTGTTTGTGTCATTGAATTAATATTTAGGTCATTTTCGTCCTCCCTAGGCATATTCTTGTCCAATTAGGGTTTTTAGCCAATCTTGTGCCTCCAATAGGTGTGTTTGTGTCATTGGATGATCAATTAGGTCATTTTCGTCCTCCCTAGTCTTATTCTTGTCCAATTAGGGTTTTTAACCAATCTTGTGCATCCAATAACTTTGTTTGTGTCATTGAATTAATATTTAGGTCATTTTCCTCCTCCCTAGGCATATTCTTGTCCAATTAGGGTTTTTAACCAATCTTGTGCATCCAATAGGTGTGTTTGTGTCATTCGATGATTAATTAGGTCATTTTCGTCCTCCCTAGGCTTATTCTTGTCCAATTAGGGTTTTTAACCAATCTTGTGCATCCAATAAGTTTGTTTGTGTCATTGAATTAATATTTAGGTCATTTTCGTCCTCCCTAGGCATATTCTTGTCCAATTAGGGTTTTTAACCAATCTTGTGCATCCAATAGTCGTGTTTGTGTCATTGGATAATCAATTAGGTCATTTTCGTCCTCCCTAGGCTTATTCTTGTCCAATTAGGGTTTTTAACCAATCTTGTGCATCCAATAAGTTCATTTGTGTCTTTGGATTAACATTTAGGTCATTGTCGTCCTCCCTAGGCATATTCTTGTCCAATTAGGGTTTTTAACCAATCTTGTGATTCCAATAGGTGTGTTTGTGTCATTGGATGACCAATTAGGTCATTTTCGTCCTCCCTAGGCTTATTCTTGTCCAATTAGGGTTTTTAACCAATCTTGTGCATCCAATAAGTTTGTTTGTGTCATTGAATTAATATTTAGGTCATTTTCGTCCTCCCTAGGCATATTCTTGTCCAATTAGGGTTTTTAACCAATCTTGTGCATCCAATAGGTGTGTTTGTGTCATTGGATGATCAATTAGGTCATTTTCGTCCTCCCTAGGCATATTCTTGTCCAATTAGGGTTTTTAACGAATCTATTGCATCTAATAGGTGTGTTTGTGGCAATGGATGATCAATTAGGCCATTTTCGTCCTCCCTAGGTATATTCTTGTCCAATTAGGGTTTTTAACCAATCTTGTACATCCAATAGGTGTGTTTGTGTCATTGGATGATCAATTAGGTCATTTTCGTCCTCCCTAGGCTTATTCTTGCCCAATTAGGGTTTTTAACCAATCTTGTGCATCCAATAAGTTGAGTTGTGTCATTGGATTAGCAATTAGGTCATTTTCGTCCTCCCTAGGCTTATTCTTGTCCAATTAGGATTTTTAACCAATCTTGTGCATCCCATAAGTTCGTTTGTGTCATTGGATTAACATTTAGGTCATTTTCGTCCTCCCTAGGCATATTCTTGTCCAATTAGGGTTTTTAACCAATCTTGTGCATCCAATAGGTGTGTTTGTGTCATTGGATGATCAATTAGGTCATTTTCGTCCTCCCTAGGCTTATTCTTGTCCAATTAGGGTTTTTAACCAATCTTGTGCATCCAATAAGTTTGTTTGTGTCATTGAATTAATATTTAGGTCATTTTCGTCCTCCCTAGGCATATTCTTGTCCAATTAGAGTTTTTAACCAATCTTGTGCTTCCAATAGGTGTGTTTGTGTCATTGGATGATCAATTAGGTCATTTTCGTCCTCCCTAGGCTTATTCTTGTCCAATTAGGGTTTTTAATCAATCTTGAGCATCCAATAAGTTCATTTGTGTCATTGGATTAACATTTAGGTCATTTTCGTCCTCCCTAGGCATATTCTTGTCCAATTAGGGTTTTTAACCAATCTTGTGCTTCCAATAGGTGTGTTTGTGTCATTGGATGATCAATTAGGTCATTTTCGTCCTCCCTAGGCTTATTCTTGTCCAATTAAGGTTTTTAACCAATCTTGTGCATCCAATAAGTTCATTTGTGTCATTGGATGATCAATTAGGTCATATTCGTCCTCCCTAGGTATATTCTTGTCCAACTAGGGTTTTTAACCAATCTTGTGCATCAAATAGATGTGTTAAGAGTGTTTGGATGATCAATTAGGTCATTTTCGTCCTCCCTAGGCTTATTCTTGTCCAATTAGGGTTTTTAACCAATTTTGTGCATCCAATAATTTTGTTTGTGTCATTGAATTAATATTTAGGTCATTTTCGTCCTCCCTAGGCATATTCTTGTCCAATTAGGGTTTTTAACCAATCTTGTGCATCCAATAGGTGTGTTTGTGTCATTGGATGATCAATTAGGTCATTTTCGTCCTCCCTAGGCTTATTCTTGTCCAATTAGGGTTTTTAACCAATCTTGTGCATCCAATAACTTTGTTTGTGTCATTGAATTAATATTTAGGTCATTTTCCTCCTCCCTAGGCATATTGTTGTCCAATTTGGGTTTTTAACCAATTTTGTGCATCCAATAGGTGTGTTTGGGTCATTGGATGATCAATTAGGTCATTTTCGTCCTCCCTAGGCTTATTCTTGTCTAATTAGGGTTTTAATCAATCTTGTGCATCCAATAAGTTCATTTGTGTCATTGGATTAACATTTATGTCTTTTTCGTCCTCCCTAGGCATATTCTTGTCCAATTAGGGTTTTTAACCAATCTTGTGCTTCCTATAGGTGTGTTTGTGTCATTGGATGATCAATTAGGTCATTTTCGTCCTCCCTAGGCTTATTCTTGTCCAATTAGGGTTTTTAACCAATCTTGTGCATCCAATAAGTTCATTTGTGTCATTGGATGATCAATTAGGTCATTTTCATCCTCCCTAGGTATATTCTTGTCCAACTAGGGTTTTTAACCAATCTTGTGCATCCAATAGATGTGTTTGTGTCTTTGGATGATCAATTAGGTCATTTTCGTCCTCCCTAGGCTTATTCTTGTCCAATTAGGGTTTTTAACCAATCTTGTGCATCCAATAAGTTTGTTTATGTCATTGAATTAATATTTAGGTCATTTTCGTCCTCCCTAGGCATATTCTTGTCCAATTAGGGTTTTTAACCAATCTTGTGCATCCAATAACTTAGTTTGTGTAATTGAATTAATATTTAGGTCATTTTCCTCCTCCATAGGCATATTCTTGTCCAATTAGGGTTTTTAACCAATTTTGTGCATCCAATAGGTGTGTTTGTGTCATTGGATGATCAATTAGGTCATTTTCGTCCTCCCTAGGCTTATTCTTGTCCAATTAGGGTTTTTAATCAATCTTGTGCATCCAATAAGTTCATTTGTGTCATTGGATTAACATTTAGGTCATTTTCGTCCTCCCTAGGCATATTCTTGTCCAATTAGGGTTTTTAACCAATCTTGTGCTTCCAATAGGTGTGTTTGTGTCATTGGATGATCAATTAGGTCATTTTTGTCCTCCCTAGGCTTATTCTTGTCCAATTAGGGTTTTTAACCAATCTTGTGCATCCCATAAGTTCATTTGTGTCATTGGATGATCAATTAGGTCATTTTCGTCCTCCCTAGGTATATTCTTGTCCAACTAGGGTTTTTAACCAATCTTGTGCATCCAATAGATGTGTTTGTGTCTTTGGATGATCAATTAGGTCATTTTCGTCCTCCCTAGGCTTATTCTTGTCCAATTAGGGTTTTTAACCAATCTTGTGCATCCAATAAGTTTGTTTGTGTCATTGAATTAATATTTAGGTCATTTTCGTCCTCCCTAGGCATATTCTTGTCCAATTAGGGTTTTTAACCAATCTTGTGCATTTAATAGGTGTGTTTGTGTCATTTGATGATCAATTAGGTCATTTTCGTCCTCCCTAGGCTTATTCTTGTCCAATTAGGGTTTTTAACCAATCTTGTGCATCCAATAAGTTTGTTTATGTCATTGGATTAACATTTAGGTCATTTTCGTCCTCCCTAGGCATATTCTTGTCCAATAAGGGTTTTTAACCAATCTTGTGCATCCAATAGATGTGTTTGTGTCTTTGGATGATCAATTAGGTCATTTTCGTCCTCCCTAGGCTTATTCTTGTCCAATTAGGGTTTTTAACCAATCTTGTGCATCCAATAACTTTGTTTGTGTCATTGAATTAATATTTAGGTCATTTTCCTCCTCCCTATGCATATTCTATTCCAATTAGGGTTTTTAACCAATCTTGTGCATCCTATATATGTGTTTGTGTCATTGGATGATCAATTAGGTCATTTTCGTCCTCCCTAGGCTTATTCTTGTCCAATTAGGGTTTTTAACCAATCTTGTGCATCCAATAGGTGTGTTTGTGTCATTGGATGATCAATTAGGTCATTTTCGTCCTCCCTAGGCTTATTCTTGTCCAATTAGGGTTTTTAACCAATCTTGTGCATCCAATAAGTTCATTTGTGTCATTGGATGATCAATTAGGTCATTTTCATCCTCCCTAGGCTTATTCTTGTCCAATTACGGTTTTTAACCAATCTTGTGCATCCAATAGGTGTGTTTGTGTCATTGGATGATCAATTAGGTCATTTTCGTCCTCCCTAGGCTTATTCTTGTCCAATTAGGGTTTTTAACCAATCTTGTGCATCCAATAGGTGTGTTTGTGTCATTGGATGATCTATTAGGTTATTTTTGTCCTACCTAGGCTTATTCTTGTCCAATTAGGTTTTTTAACCAATCTTGTGCATCCAATAAGTTCATTTGTGTCATTGGATTAACATTTAGGTCATTTTTGTCCTCCCTAGGCTTATTCTTGTCCAATTAGGGTTTTTAACCAATCTTGTGCATCCAATAGGTGTGTTTGTGTCATTGGATGATCAATTAGGTCATTTTCGTCCTTTCTATGCTTATTCTTGTCCAATTAGGATTTTTAACCAATCTTGTGCATCCAATAAGTTCATTTCTGTCATTGGATGATCAATTAGGTCATTTTCGTCCTCCCTAGGCATATTCTTGTCCAACTAGGGTTTTAAACCAATCTTGTGCATCTAATAGGCGTATTTGTGTCATTGGATGATCAATTAGGTCATTTTCGTCCTCCCTAGGCTTATTCTTGTCCAATTAGGGTTTTTAACCAATCTTGTGCATCCAATAGGTGTGTTTGTGTCATTGGATGATCAATTAGGTCATTTTCGTCCTCCCAAGGCTTATTCTTGTGCAATTTGGGTTTTTAACCAATCTTGTGTATCCAATAAGTTCATTTGTGTCATTGGATTAACATTTATGTCATTTTCGTCCTCCCTAGGCATATTCTTGTCCAATTAGGGTTTTTAACCAATCTGGTGCATCCAATAGGTGTGTTTGTGTCATTGGATGATCAATTAGGTCATATTTGTCCTCCCTAGGCTTATTCTTGTCCAATTAGGGTTTTTAACCAATTTTGTGCATCCAATAAGTTCATTTGTGTCATTGGATGATCAATTAGGTCATTTTCGTCCTCCCTAGGTATATTCTTGTCCAACTAGGTTTTTAAACCAATCTTGTGCATCCAATAGATGTGTTTGTGTCTTTGGATGATCAATTAGGTCATTTTCGTCCTCCCTAGGCTTATTCTTGTCCAATTAGGGTTTTTAACCAATCTTGTGCATCCAATAGGTGTGTTTGTGTCATTGGATGATCAATTAGGTCATTTTCGTCCTCCCTAGGCTTATTCTTGTCCAATTAGGGTTTTTAACCAATCTTGTGCATCCAATAAGTTTGTTTATGTCATTGAATTAATATTTAGCTCATTTTCGTCCTCCCTAGGCATATTCTGGTCCAATTAGGGTTTTTAACCAATCTTGTGCATCCAATAGGTGTGTTTGTGTCATTGGATGATCAATTAGGTCATTTTCGTCCTCCCTAGGCTTATTCTTGTCCAATTAGGGTTTTTAATCAATCTTGTGCATCCAATAAGTTCATTTGTGTCATTGGATTAACATTTAGGTCATTTTCGTCCTCCCTAGGCTTATTCTTGTCCAATTAGGATTTTTAATCAATCTTGTGCATCCAATAAGTTCATTTGTGTCATTGGATTAACATTTAGGTCATTTTCGTCCTCCCTAGGCATATTCTTGTCCAATTAGGGTTTTTAACCAATCTTGTGCATCCAATAGGTGTGTTTGTGTCATTGGATGATCAATTAGGTCATTTTCGTCCTCCCTAGGCATATTCTTGTCCAGTTAGGGTTTTTTACCAATCTTGTGCATCCAATAGGTTTGTTTGTGTCATTGGATGATCAATTAGGTCATTTTCGTTCTCCCTAGGCTTACTCTTGTCCAATTAGGGTATTTAACCAATCTTGTGCATCCAATAAGTTCATTAGTGTCATTGGATGATCAATTAGGTCATTTTCGTCCTCCCTAGGCATGTTCTTGTCCAACTAGGGTTTTTAACCAATCTTGTGCATCCAATAGGTGTGTTTGTGTCATTGGATGATCAATTAGGACATTTTCGTCCTCCCTAGGCTTATTCTTGTCCAATTAGGGTTTTTAACCAATCTTGTGCATCCAATAAGTTTGTTTGTGTCATTGAATTCATATTTAGGTCATTTTCGTCCTCCCTAGGCATATTCTTGTCCAATTAGGGTTTTTAACCAATCTTGTGCATCCAATAGGTGTGTTTGTGTCATTGGATGATCAATTAGGTCATTTTCGTCCTCCCTAGGCATATTCTTGTCCAATTAGGGTTTTTATACAATCTTGTGCATCCAATAGGTGTGTTTGTGGCAATGGATGATCAATTAGGTAATTTTCGTCCTCCCTAGGCTTATTCTTGTCCAATTAGGGTTTTTAACCAATCTTGTGCATCCAATAAGTTTGTTTGTGTCATTGAATTAATATTTAGGTCATTTTCGTCCTCCCTAGGCATATTCTTGTCCAATTAGGGTTTTTAACCAATCTTGTGCATCCAATAGGTGTGTTTGTGTCATTGGATGATCAATTAGGTCATTTTCGTCCTCCCTAGGCTTATTCTTGTCCAATTAGGGTTTTTAACCAATCTTGTGCATCCAATTGGTGTGTTTGTGTCATTGGATGATCAATTAGGTTATTTTCGTCCTTCCTAGGCTTATTCTTGTCCAATTAGGGTTTTTAACCAATCTTGTGCATCCAATAAGTTGAGTTGTGTCATTGGATTAACATTTAGGTCATTTTCGTCCTCCCTAGGCTTATTCTTGTCCAATTAGGGTTTTTAACCAATCTTGTGCATCCAATAAGTTCATTTGTGTCATTGGATTAACATTTAGGTCATTTTCGTCCTCCCTAGGCATATTCTTGTCCAATTATGGTTTTTAACCAATCTTGTGCATCCAATAGGTGTGTTTATGTCATTGGATGATCAATTAGGTCATTTTCGTCCTCCCTAGGCTTATTCTTGTCCAATTAGGGTTTTTAACCAATCTTGTGCATCCAATAAGTTCATTTGTGTCATTGGATGATCAATTAGGTCATTTTCGTCCTCCCTAGGTATATTCTTGTCCAACAAGGGTTTTTAACCAATCTCTTGCAACCAATAGATGTGTTTGTGTCTTTGGATGATCAATTAGGTCATTTTCGTCCTCCCTAGGCTTATTCTTGTCCAATTAGGGTTTTTAACCAATCTTGTGCATCCAATAGGTGTGTTTGTGTCATTGGATGATCAATTAGGTAATTTTTCGTCCTCCATAGGCTTATTCTTGTCCAATTAGGGTTTTTAACCAATCTTGTGCATCCAATAAGTTTGTTTATGTCATTGAATTAATATTTAGGTCATTTTCGTCCTCCCTAGGCATATTCTGGTCCAATTAGGGTTTTTAACCAATCTTGTGCATCCAATAGGTGTGTTTGTGTCATTGGATGATAAATTAGGTCATTTTCGTCCTCCCTAGGCTTATTCTTGTCCAATTAGGGTTTTTAATCAATCTTGTGCATCCAATAAGTTCATTTGTGTCATTGGATTAACATTTAGGTCATTTTCGTCCTCCCTAGGCATATTCTTGAACAACTAGGGTTTTTTAACGAATCTTGCGCATCCAATAGGTGTGTTTGTGTCATTGGATGATCAATTAGGTCATTTTCTTCCTGCCTAGGCTTATTCTTGTCCAATTAGGGTTTTTAACTAATCTTGTGCATCCAATAGGTGTGTTTGTGTCATTGAATGATCAATTAGGTCATTTTCGTCCTCCCTAGGCATATTCTTGTCCAATTAGGATTTTTAACCAATCTTGTGCATCCAATAGGTGTGTTTATGTCATTGGATGATCAATTAGGTCATTTTCGTCCTCCCTAGGCTTATTCTTGTCCAATTAGGGTTTTTAACCAATCTTGTGCATCCAATAAGTTCATTTGTGTCATTGGATGATCAATTAGGTCATTTTCGTCCTCCCTAGGTATATTCTTGTCCAACAAGGGTTTTTAACCAATCTTGTGCAACCAATAGATGTGTTTGTATCTTTGGATGATCAATTAGGTCATTTTCGTCCTCCCTAGGTATATTCTTGTCCAACTAGGGTTTTTAACCAATCTTGTGCATCCAATAGATGTGTTTGTGTCTTTGGATGATCAATTAGGTCATTTTCGTCCTCCCTAGGCTTATTCTTGTCCAATTAGGGTTTTTAACCAATCTTGTGCATCCAATAGGTGTGTTTGTGTCATTGGATGATCAATTAGGTAATTTTCGTCCTCCATAGGCTTATTCTTGTCCAATTAGGGTTTTTAACCAATCTTGTGCATCCAATAAGTTTGTTTATGTCATTAAATTAATATTTAGGTCATTTTCGTCCTCCCTAGGCATATTCTGGTCCAATTAGGGTTTTTAACCAATCTTGTGCATCCAATAGGTGTGTTTGTGTCATTGGATGATCAATTAGGTCATTTTCGTCCTCCCTAGGCTTATTCTTGTCCAATTAGGGTTTTTAATCAATCTTGTGCATCCAATAAGTTCATTTGTGTCATTGGATTAACATTTAGGTCATTTTCGTCCTCCCTAGGCATATTCTTGTCCAATTAGGGTTTTTAGCCATTCTTTTCCCTCCAATAGGTGTGTTTGTGTCATTGGATGATCAATTAGGTCATTTTCGTCCTCCCTAGGCTTATTCTTGTCCAATTAGGGTTTTTAACCAATCTTGTGCATCCAATAACTTTGTTTGTGTCATTGAATTAATATTTAGGTCATTTTCCTCCTCCCTAGGCATATTGTTGTCCAATTAGGGTTTTTAACCAATATTGTGCATCCAATAGGTGTGTTAGGGTCATTGGATGATCAATTAGGTCATTTTCGTCCTCCCTAGGCTTATTCTTGTCCAATTAGGGTTTTTAATCAATCTTGTGCATCCAATAAGTTCATTTGTGTCATTGGATTAACATTTAGGTCATTTTCGTCCTCCCTAGGCATATTCTTGTCTAATTAGGGTTTTTAACCAATCTTGTGCTTCCAATAGGTGTGTTTGTGTCATTGGATGATCAATTAGGTCATTTTCGTCCTCCCTAGGCTTATTCTTGTCCAATTAGGGTTTTTAACCAATCTTGTGCATCCAATAAGTTCATTTGTGTCATTGAATTAATATTTAGGTCATTTTCGTCTTCCCTAGGCATATTCTTGTCCAATTAGGGTTTTTAACCAATCTTGTGCATCCAATAGGTGTGTTTGTGTCATTGGATGATCAATTAGGTCATTTTCGTCCTCCCTAGGCTTATTCTCTTCCAATTAGGGTCTTTAACCAATCTTGTGCATCCAATAAGTTCATTTGTGTCATTGGATTAACATTTAGGTCATTTTCGTCCTCCCTAGGCATATTCTTGTCCAATTAGGGTTTTTAACCAATCTTGTGCTTCCAATAGGTGTGTTTGTGTCATTGGATGATCAATTAGGTCATTTTCGTCCTCCCTAGGCTTATTCTTGTCCAATTAGGGTTTTTAACCAATCTTGTGCATCCAATAAGTTCATTTGTGTCATTGGATGATCAATTATGTCATTTTCGTCCTCCCTAGGTATATTCTTGTCTAACTAGGGTTTTTAACCAATCTTGTGCATCCAATAGATGTGTTTGTGTCTTTGGATGATCAATTAGGTCATTTTCGTCCTCCCTAGGCTTATTCTTGTCCAATTAGGGTTTTTAACCAATCTTGTGCATCCAATAGGTGTGTTTGTGTCATTGGATGATCAATTAGGTCATTTTCGTCCTCCCTAGGCTTATTCTTGTCCAATTAGGGTTTTAGACCAATCTTGTGCATCCAATGGGTGTGTTTGTGTCATTGGATGATCAATTAGGTCATTTTCGTCCTCCCTAGGCTTATTCTTGTCCAATTAGGGTTTTTAACTAATCTTGTGCATCCGATAAGTTTGTTTGTGTCATTGAATTAATATTTAGGTCATTTTCGTCCTCCCTAGGCATATTCTTGTCCAATAAGGGTTTTAAACCAATCTTGTGCATCCAATAGGTCTGTTTGTGTCATTGGATGATCAATTAGGTCATTTACGTCCTCCCTAGGCTTATTCTTGTCCAATTAGGGTTTTCAACCAATCTTGTGCATCCACTAACTTTGTTTGTGTCATTGAATTAATATTTAGGTCATTTTCGTCCTCCCTAGGCATATTCTTGTCCAATTAGGGTTTTTAACCAATCTTGTGCATCCAATAGGTGTGTTTGTGTCATTGGATGATCAATTAGGTCATTTTCGTCCTCCCTAGGCTTATTCTTGTCCAATTAGGGTTTTTAACTAATCTTGTGCATCCGATAAGTTTGTTTGTGTCATTGAATTAATATTTAGGTCATTTTCGTCCTCCCTAGGCATATTCTTGTCCAATAAGGGTTTTAAACCAATCTTGTGCATCCAATAGGTCTGTTTGTGTCATTGGATGATCAATTAGGTCATTTACGTCCTCCCTAGGCTTATTCTTGTCCAATTAGGGTTTTCAACCAATCTTGTGCATCCAATAACTTTGTTTGTGTCATTGAATTAATATTTAGGTCATTTTCGTCCTCCCTAGGCATATTCTTGTCCAATTAGGGTTTTTAACCAATCTTGTGCATCCAATAGGTGTGTTTGTGTCATTGGATGATCAATTAGGTCATTTTCGTCCTCCCTAGGCTTATTCTTGTCCAATTAGGGTTTTTAACTAATCTTGTGCATCCAATAAGTTGAGTTGTTTCATTGGATTAACATTTATGTCATTTTCGTCCTCCCTAGGCTTATTCTTGTCCAATTAGGGTTTTTAACCAATCTTGTGCATCCAATAAGTTCATTTGTGTCATTGGATTAACATTTAGGTCATTTTCGTCCTCCCTAGGCATATTCTTGTCTAACTAGGGTTTTTAACCAATCTTTTGCATCCAATAGGTGTGTTTGTGTCATTGGATGATCAATTAGGTCATTTTCGTCCTCCGTAGGCTTATTCTTGTCCAATTAGGCTTTTAACCAATCTTGTGCATCAAATAGGTGTGTTTGTGTCATTGGATGATCAATTAGGTCATTTTCGTCCTCCCTAGGCTTATTCTTGTCCAATTAGGGTTTTTAACCAATCTTGTGCTTCCAATAGGTGTGTTTGTGTCATTGGATGATCAATTAGGTCATTTTCGTCCTCCCTAGGCTTATTCTTGTCCAATTAGGGTTTTTAACCAATCTTGTGCATCCAATAAGTTCATTTGTGTCATTGGATTAACATTTAGGTCATTTTCGTCCTCCCTAGGCATATTCTTGTCCAATTAGGGTTTTTTATCAATCTTGTGCTTCCAATAGGTGTGTCTGTGTCATTGGATGATCAATTAGGTCATTTTCGTCCTCCCTAGGCTTATTCTTCTCCAATTAGGGTTTTTAACCAATCTTGTGCATCCAATAAGTTTGTTTGTTTCATTGAATTAATATTTAGGTCATTTTCGTCCTCCCTAGGCATATTCTTGTCCAATTAGGGTTTTTAACCAATCTTGTGCATCCAATAGGTGTGTTTGTGTCATTGGATGATCAATTAGGTCATTTTCGTCCTCCCTAGGCTTATTCTTGTCCAATTAGGGTTTTTAACCAATCTTGTGCATCCAATAAGTTCATTTGTGTCATTGGATCATCAATTAGGTCATTTTCGTCCTCCCTATGCATATTCTTATCCAACTAGGGTTTTTAACCAATCTTGTGCATCCAATAGATGTGTTTGTGTCTTTGGATGATCAATTAGGTCATTTTCGTCCTCCTTAGGCTTATTCTTGTCCAATTAGGGTTTTTAACCAATCTTGTGCATCCAATAAGTTCATTTGTGTCATTGGATGATCAATTAGGTCATTTTCATCCTCCCTAGGTATATTCTTGTCCAACTAGGGTTTTTAACCAATCTTGTGCATCCAATAGATGTGTTTGTGTCTTTGGATGATCAATTAGGTCATTTTGGTCCTCCCTAGGCTTATTCTTGTCCAATTAGGGTTTTTAACCAATCTTGTGCATCCAATAAGTTTGTTTGTTTCATCCAATGGTTTTTAATCAATCTTTTGCATCCAATAAGTTTGTTTGTTTCATTGAATTAATATTTAGGTCATTTTCGTCCTCCCTAGGCATATTCTTGTCCAATTAGGGTTTTTAACCAATCTTGTGCATCCAATAGGTGTGTTTGTGTCATTGGATGATCAATTAGGTCATTTTCGTCCTCCCAAGGCTTATTCTTGTGCAATTTGGGTTTTTAACCAATCTTGTGTATCCAATAAGTTCATTTGTGTCATTGGATTAACATTTATGTCATTTTCGTCCTCCCTAGGCATATTCTTGTCCAATTAGGGTTTTTAACCAATCTGGTGCATCCAATAGGTGTGTTTGTGTCATTGGATGATCAATTAGGTCATATTTGTCCTCCCTAGGCTTATTCTTGTCCAATTAGGGTTTTTAACCAATTTTGTGCATCCAATAAGTTCATTTGTGTCATTGGATGATCAATTAGGTCATTTTCGTCCTCCCTAGGTATATTCTTGTCCAACTAGGTTTTTAAACCAATCTTGTGCATCCAATAGATGTGTTTGTGTCTTTGGATGATCAATTAGGTCATTTTCGTCCTCCCTAGGCTTATTCTTGTCCAATTAGGGTTTTTAACCAATCTTGTGCATCCAATAGGTGTGTTTGTGTCATTGGATGATCAATTAGGTCATTTTCGTCCTCCCTAGGCTTATTCTTGTCCAATTAGGGTTTTTAACCAATCTTGTGCATCCAATAAGTTTGTTTATGTCATTGAATTAATATTTAGGTCATTTTCGTCCTCCCTAGGCATATTCTGGTCCAATTAGGGTATTTAACCAATCTTGTGCATCCAATAGGTGTGTTTGTGTCATTGGATGATCTATTAGGTCATTTTCGTCCTGCCTAGGCTTATTCTTGTCCAATTAGGGTTTTTAATCAATCTTGTGCATCCAATAAGTTCATTTGTGTCATTGGATTAACATTTAGGTCATTTTCGTCCTTCCTAGGCATATTCTTGTCCAATTAGGGTTTTTAACCAATTTGTGCTTCCAATAGGTGTGTTTGTGTCATGGGATGATCAATTAGGTCATTTTCGTCCTCCCTAGGCTTATTCTTGTCCAATTAGGGTTTTTAACCAATCTTGTGCATCCAATAACTTTGTTTGTGTCATTGAATTAATATTTAGGTCATTTTCCTCCTCCCTAGGCATATTCTTGTCCAATTAGGGTTTTTAACCAATTTTGTGCATCCAATAGGTGTGTTTGTGTCATTGGATGATCAATTAGGTCATTTTCGTCCTCCCTAGGCTTATTCTTGTCCAATTAGGGTTTTTATTCACTCTTGTGCATCCAATAAGTTCATTTGTGTCATTGGATTAACATTTAGGTCATTTTCGTCCTCCCTAGGCATATTCTTGTCCAATTAGGGTTTTTAACCAATCTTGTGCTTCCAATAGGTGTGTTTGTATCATTGGATGGTCAATTAGGTCATTTTCGTCCTCCCTAGGCTTATTCTTGTCCAATTAGGGTTTTTGACCAATCTTGTGCATCCAATAATTTGTTTATGTCATTGAATTAATATTTAGGTCATTTTCGTCCTCCCTAGGCATATTCTGGTCCAATTAGGGTTTTTAACCAATCTTGGGCATCCAATAAATGTGTTTGTGTCATTGGATGATCAATTAGGTCATTTTCGTCCTCCCTAGGCTTATTCTTGTCCAATTAGGGTTTTTAATCAATCTTGTCCATCCAATAAGTTCATTTGTGTCATTGGATTAACATTTAGGTCATTTTCATCCTCCCTAGGCATATTCTTGTCAAATTAGGGTTTTTAACCAATCTTGTGCTTCCAATAGATGTGTTTGTGTCGTTGGATGATCAATTAGGTCATTTTCGTCCTCCCTAGGCTTATTCTTGTCCAATTAGGGTTTTTAACCAATCTTGTGCATCCAATAAGTTTGTTTATGTCATTGAATTAATATTTAGGTCATTTTCGTCCTCCCTAGGCATATTCTTGTCCAATTAGGGTTTTTAACCAATCTTGTGCATCCAATAACTTTGTTTGTGTCATTGAATTAATATTTAGATCATTTTCGTCCTCCCTAGGCATATTCTTGTCCAATTAGGGTTTTTAACCAATCTTGTGCATCCAATAGGTGTGTTTGTGTCATTGGATGATCAATTAGGTCATTTTCGTCCTCCCTAGGCTTATTCTTGTCCAATTAGGGTTTTTAACCAATCTTGTGCATCCAATAGGTGTGTTTGTGTCATTGGATGATCAATTAGGTTATTTTTGTCCCCCCTAGGCTTATTCTTGTCCAATTAGGGGTTTTAACCAATCTTGTGCATCCAATAAGTTCATTTGTGTCATTGGATGATCAATTAGGTCATTTTCGTCCTCCCTTGGCATATTCTTGTCCAACTAGGGTTTTAAACCAATCTTGTGCATCCAATAGGTGTGTTTGTGTCTTTGGATGATCAATTAGGTCATTTTCGTCCTCCATAGGCTTATTCTTGTCCAATTAGGGTTTTTAACCAATCTTGTGCATCCAATAGGTGTGTTTGTGTCATTGGATGATCAATTAGGTCATTTTCGTCCTCACTAGGCTTATTCTTGTCCAATTAGGGTTTTTAACCAATCCTGTGCATCCAATAAGTGTGTTTGTGTCATTGGATGATCAATTAGGTCATTTTCGTCCTCCCTAGGCTTATTCTTGTCCAATTAGGGTTTTTAACCAATCTTGTGCATCCAATAGGTGTGTTTGTGTCATTGGATGATCAATTAGGTCATTTTCGTCCTCCCTAGGCTTATTCTTGTCCAATTAGGGTTTTTAACCAATCTTGTGCATCCAATAGGTGTGTTTGTGTCATTGGATGATCAATTAGGTCATTTTCGTCCTTTCTATGCTTATTTTTGTCCAATTAGGGTTTTTAAGCAATCTTGTGCATCCAATAAGTTCATTTGTGTCATTGGATGATCAATTAGGTCATTTTCGTCCTCCCTAGGCATATTCTTGTCCAACTAGGGTTTCTAACCAATCTTGTGCTTCCAATAGATGTGTTTGTGTCATTGGATGATCAATTAGGTCATTTTCGTCCTCCCTAGGCTTATTCTTGTCCAATTAGGGTTTTTAACCAATCTTGTGCATCCAATAGGTGTGTTTGTGTCATTGGATGATCAATTAGGTCATTTTCGTCCTCCCTAGGCTTATTCTTGTCCAATTAGGGTTTTTAACCAATCTTGTGCATCCAATAGGTGTGTTTGTGTCATTGGATGATCAATTAGGTCATTTTCGTCCTCCCTAGGCTTATTCTTGTCCAATTAGGGTTTTTAACCAATCTTGTGCATCCAATAAGTTCATTTGTGTCATTGGATGATCAATTAGGTCATTTTCGTCCTTCCTAGGCATAATCTTGTCCAACTAGGGTTTTAAACAAATCTTGTGCATCCAATAGGTGTGTTTGTGTCATTGGATGATCAATTAGGTCATTTTCGTCCTCCCTAGGCTTATTCTTGTCCAATTAGGGTTTTTAACCAATCTTGTGCATCCAATAGGTGTGTTTGTGTCATTGGATGATCAATTAGGTCATTTTCGTCCTCCCTAGGCTTATTCTTGTCCAATTAGGGTTTTTAACCAATCTTGTGCATCCAATAAGTTCATTTGTGTCATTGGATGATCAATTAGGTCATTTTCGTCCTTACTAGGCATATTCTTGTCCAACTAGGGTTTTAAACCAATCTTGTGCATCCAATAGGTGTGTTTGTGTCATTGGATGATCAATTAGGTCATTTTCGTCCTCCCTAGGCTTATTCTTGTCCAATTAGGGTTTTTAACCAATCTTGTGCATCCAATAGGTGTGTTTGTGTCATTGGATGATCAATTAGGTCATTTTCGTCCTCCCTAGGCTTATTCTTGTCCAATTAGGGTTTTTAACCAATCTTGTGCATCCAATAGGTGTGTTTGTGTCATTGGATGATCAATTAGGTCATTTTCTTCCTCCCTAGGCTTATTCTTGTCCAATTAAGGTTTTTAACCAATCTTGTGCATCCAATAACTTTGATTGTGTCATTGAATTAATATTTAGGTCATTTTCGTCCTCCCTAGGCATATTCTTGTCCAATTAGGGTTTTTAACCAATCTTGTGCATCCAATAGGTGTGTTTGTGTCATTGGATGATCAATTAGGACATTTACGTCCTCCCTAGGCTTATTCTTGTCCAATTAGGGTTTTTAACCAATCTTGTGCATCCAATAGGTGTGTTTGTGTCATTGGATGATCAATTAGGTCATTTTCGTCCTCCCTAGGCTTATTCTTGTCCAATTAGGGTTTTTAACCAATCTTGTGCCTCCAATAGTTGTGTTTGTGTCATTGGATGATCAATTAGGTCATTTTCGTCCTCCCTAGGCTTATTCTTGTCCAATTAGGGTTTTTAACCAATCTTGTGCATCCAATAGGTGTGTTTGTGTCATTGGATGATCAATTAGGTCATTTTCGTCCTCCCTAGGCTTATTCTTGTCCAATTAGGGTTTTTAACCAATCTTGTGCATCCAATAAGTTCATTTGTGTCATTGGATGATCAATTAGGTCATTTTCGTCCTCCCTATGCATATTCTTGTCCAACTAGGGTTTTAAACCAATCTAGTGCATCCAATAGGTGTGTTTGTGTCATTGGATGATCAATTAGGTCATTTTCGTCCTCCCTAGGCTTATTCTTGTCCAATTAGGGTTTTTAACCAATCTTGTGCATCCAATAGGTGTGTTTGTGTCATTGGATGATCAATTAGGTCATTTTCGTCCTCCCTAGGCATATTCTTGTCCAACTAGGGTTTTTAACCAATCTTGTGCATCCAATAAGTTCATTTGTGTCATTGGATGATCAATTAGGTCATTTTCATCCTCCCTAGCCATATTCTTGTCCAACAATGGTTTTTAACCAATCTTGTGCATCCAATAGGTGTGTTTGTGTCATTGGATGATCAATTAGGTCATTTTCGTCCTCCCTAGGCTTATTCTTGTCCAATTAGGGTTTTTAACCAATCTTGTGCATCCAATAGGTGTGTTTGTGTCATTGGATGATCAATTAGGTCATTTTCGTCCTCCCTAGGCTTATTCTTGTCCAATTAGGGTTTTTAACCAATCTTGTGCATCCAATAGGTGTGTTTGTGTCATTGGATGATCAATTAGGTCATTTTCGTCCTCTCAAGGCTTATTCTTGTCCAATTAGGGTTTTTAACCAATCTTGTGCATCCAATAAGTTCATTTGTGTCATTGGATTAACATTTAGGTCATTTTCGTCCTCCCTAGGCATATTCTTGTCCAATTAGGGTTTTTAACCAATCTTGTGTATCAAATAGGTGTGTTTGTGTCATTGGATGATCAATTAGGTCATTTTCGTCCTCCCTAGGCTTATTCTTGTCCAATTAGGGTTTTTAACCAATCTTGTGCATCCAATAGGTGTGTTTGTGTCATTGGATGATCAATTAGGTCATTTTCGTCCTCCCTAGGCTTATTCTTGTCCAATTAGGGTTTTTAACCAATCTTGTGCATCCAATAACTTTGTTTGTGTCATTGAATTAATATTTAGGTCATTTTCGTCCTCCCTAGGCATATTCCTGTCCAATTAGGGATTTTAACCAATCTTGTGCATCCAATAGGTGTGTTTGTGTCATTGGATGATCAATTAGGTCATTTTTGTCCTCCCTAGGCTTATTCTTGTCCAATTAGGGTTTTTAACCAATCTTGTGCATCCAATAGGTGTGTTTGTGTCATTGCATGATCAATTAAGTCATTTTCGTCCTCCCTAGGCTTATTCTTGTCCAATTAGAGTTTTTAACCAATCTTGTGCATCCAATAGGTGTGTTTGTGTCATTGGATGATCAATTAGGTTATTTTCGTCCTCCCTAGGCTTATTCTTGTCCAATTAGGGTTTTTAACCAATCTTGTGCATCCAATAAGTTGAGTTGTGTCATTGGATTAACATTTAGGTCATTTTCGTCATCCCTAGGCTTATTCTTGTCCAACTAGGGTTTTTAACCAATCTTGTGCATGCAATAGGTGTGTTTGTGTCATTGGATGATCAATTAGGTCATTTTCGTCCTCCCTAGGCTTATTCTTGTCCAATTAGGGTTTTTAACCAATCTTGTGCATCCAATAGGTGTGTTTGTGTCATTGGATGATCAATTAGGTCATTTTCATCCTCCCTAGGCTTATTCTTGTCCAATTAGGGTTTTTAACCAATCTTGTGCATCCGATAAGTTTGTTTGTGTCATTAAATTAATATTTAGGTCATTTTCGTCCTCCCTAAGCATATTCTTGTCCAATTAGGGTTTTTAACCAATCTTGTGCATCCAATAGGTGTGTTTGTGTCATTGGATGATCAATTAGGTCATTTTCGTCCTCCCCATGCTTATTCTTGTCCAATTAGGGTTTTTAACCAATCTTGTGCATCAAATAAGTTGAGTTGTGTCATTGGATTAACATTTAGGTCATTTTCGTCCTCCCTAGGCTTATTCTTGTCCAATTAGGGTTTTTAACCAATCTTGTGCATCCAATAGGTGTGTTTGTGTCATTGGATGATCAATTAGGTCATTTTCGTCCTCCCTAGGCTTATTCTTGTCCAATTTGGGTTTTTAACCAATCTTGTGCATCCAATAAGTTGATTTGTGTCATTGGATTAACATTTAGGTCATTTTCGTCCTCCCTAGGCTTATTCTTGTCCAATTAGGGTTTTTAACCAATCTTGTGCATCCAATAAGTTTGTTTGTTTCATTGAATTAATATTTAGGTCATTTTCGTCCTCCCTAGGCATATTCTGGTCCAATTAGGGTTTTTAACCAATCTTGTGCATCCAATAGGTGTGTTTGTGTCATTGGATGATTAATTAGGTCATTTTCGTCCTCCCTAGGCTTATTCTTGTCCAATTAGGGTTTTTAATTAATCTTTTGCATCCAATAAGTTCATTTGTGTCATTGGATTAACATTTAGGTCATTTTCGTCCTCCCTAGGCATATTCTTGTCCAATTAGGGTTTTTAACCAATCTTGTGCTTCCAATAGGTGTGTTTGTGTCATTGGATGATCAATTAGGTCATTTTCGTCCTCCCTAGGCTTATTCTTGTCCAATTAGGGTTTTTAACCAATCTTGTGCATCCAATAAGTTCATTTGTGTCATTGGATGATCAATTAGGTCATTTTCATCCTCCCTAGGTATATTCTTGTCCAACTAGGGTTTTTAACCAATCTTGTGCATCCAATAGATGTGTTTGTGTCTTTGGATGATCAATTAGGTCATTTTGGTCCTCCCTAGGCTTATTCTTGTCCAATTAGGGTTTTTAACCAATCTTGTGCATCCAATAGGTGTGTTTGTGTCATTGGATGATCAATTAGGTCATTTTCGTCCTCCCTAGGCTTATTCTTGTTCAATTAGGGTTTTAAACCAATCTTGTGCATCCAATAGGTGTGTTTGTGTCATTGGATGATCAATTAGGTCATTTTCGTCCTGCCAAGGCTTATTCTTGTGCAATTTGGGTTTTTAACCAATCTTGTGTATCCAATAAGTTCATTTGTGTCATTGGATTAACATTTATGTCATTTTCGTCCTCCCTAGGCATATTCTTGTCCAATTAGGGTTTTTAACCAATCTGGTGCATCCAATAGGTGTGTTTGTGTCATTGGATGATCAATTAGGTCATTTTTGTCCTCCCTAGGCTTATTCTTGTCCAATTAGGGTTTTTAACCAATTTTGTGCATCCAATAAGTTCATTTGTGTCATTGGATGATCAATTAGGTCATTTTCGTCCTCCCTAGGTATATTCTTGTCCAACTAGGTTTTTAAACCAATCTTGTGCATCCAATAGATGTGTTTGTGTCTTTGGATGATCAATTAGGTCATTTTCGTCCTCCCTAGGCTTATTCTTGTCCAATTAGGGTTTTTAACCAATCTTGTGCATCCAATAGGTGTGTTTGTGTCATTGGATGATCAATTAGGTCATTTTCGTCCTCCCTAGGCTTATTCTTGTCCAATTAGGGTTTTTAACCAATCTTGTGCATCCAATAAGTTTGTTTATGTCATTGAATTAATATTTAGGTCATTTTCGTCCTCCCTAGGCATATTCGGGTCCAATTAGGGTATTTAACCAATCTTGTGCATCCAATAGGTGTGTTTGTGTCATTGGATGATCTATTAGGTCATTTTCGTCCTGCCTAGGCTTATTCTTGTCCAATTAGGGTTTTTAATCAATCTTGTGCATCCAATAAGTTCATTTGTGTCATTGGATTAACATTTAGGTCATTTTCGTCCTCCCTAGGCATATTCTTGTCCAATTAGGGTTTTTAACCAATTTGTGCTTCCAATAGGTGTGTTTGTGTCATGGGATGATCAATTACGTCATTTTCGTCCTCCCTAGGCATATTCTTGTCCAATTAGGGTTTTTAACCAATTTGTGCTTCCAATAGGTGTGTTTGTGTCATGGGATGATCAATTACGTCATTTTCGTCCTCCCTAGGCTTATTCTTGTCCAATTAGGGTTTTTAACCAATCTTGTGCATCCAATAAGTTCATTTGTGTCATTGGATTAACATTTAGGTCATTTTCGTCCTCCCTAGGCATATTCTTGTCCAATTAGGGTTTTTAACCAATCTTGTGCATCCAATAGGTGTGTTTGTGTCATTGGATGATCAATTAGGTTATTTTCGTCCTCCCTAGGCTTATTCTTGTCCAATTAGGTTTTTTAACCAATCTTGTGCATCCAATAAGTTCATTTGTGTCATTGGATTAACATTTAGGTCATTTTCGTCCTCCCTAGGCATATTCTTGTCCAATTAGGGTTTTTAACCAATCTTGTGCATCCAATAGGTGTGTTTGTGTCATTGGATGATCAATTAGGTCATTTTCGTCCTCCCTAGGCTTATTCTTGTCCAATTAGGGTTTTTAACCAATCTTGTGCATCCAATAAGTTCATTTGTGTCATTTTCGTCCTCCCTAGGCTTATTCTTGTCCAATTAGGGTTTTTAACCAATCTTGTGCATCCAATAAGTTGAGTTGTGTCATTGGATTAACATTTAGGTCATTTTCGTTCTCCCTAGGCTTATTCTTGTCCAATTAGGGTTTTTAACCAATCTTGTGCATCCAATAAGTTCATTTGTGTTATTGGATTAACATTTAGGTCATATTCGTCCTCCCTAAGCATATTCTTGTCCAATTAGGGTTTTTAACCAATCTTGTGCATCCAATAGGTGTGTTTGTGTCATTGGATGATCAATTAGGTTATTTTCATCCTCCCTAGGCATATTCTTATCCAATTAGGGTTTTTAACCAATCTTGTTCATCCAATAGGTGAGTTTGTGTCATTGGATGATCAATTAGGTCATTTTCGTCCTCCCTAGGCTTATTCTTGTCCAATTAGGGTTTTTAACCAATCTTGTGCGTCCAATAAATTGATTTGTGTCATTGGATTAACATTTAGGTCATTTTCATTCTCCCTAGGCTTATTCTTGTCCAATTAGGGTTTTTAACCAATCTTGTTCATCCAATAAGTTCATTTGTGTCATTGGATTCACATTTATGTCATATTCGACCTCCCTAGGCATATTCTTGTCCAATTAGGGTTTTTAACCAATCTTGTGCATCCAATAGGTGTGTTTGTGTCATTGGATGATCAATTAGGTCATTTTCGTCCTCCCTAGGCTTATTCTTGTCCAATTAGGGTTTTTAACCAATCTTGTGCATCCAATAGGTGTGTTTGTGTCATTGGATGATCAATGATGTCATTTTCGTCCTCCCTAGGCTTATTCTTGTCCAATTAGGGTTTTTAACCAATCTTGTGCATCCAATAAGTTAATTTGTGTCATTGGATGATCAATTAGGTCATTTTCGTCCTTCCTAGGCATATTCTTGTCCAACTAGGGTTTTTAACCAATCTTGTGCATCCAATAAGTTCATTTGTGTCATTGGATTAACATTTAGGTCATTTTCGTCCTCCCTAGGCATATTCTTGTCCAATTAGGGTTTTTAACCAATCTTGTGCATCCAATAGGTGTGTTTGTGTCATTGGATGATCAATTAGGTCATTTTCGTCCTCCCTAGGCTTATTCTTGTCCAATTAGGGTTTTTAACAAATCTTGTGCATCCAATAAGTTCATTTGTGTCATTGGATGATCAATTAGGTCATTTTTGTCCTTCCTAGGCATATTCTTGTCCAACTAGGGTTTTTAACCAGTCTTGTGCATCCAATAGGTGTGTTTGTGTCATTGGATGATCAATTAGGTCATTTTCATCCTCCCAAGGCTTATTCTTGTCCAATTAGGGTTTTTAACCAATCTTGTGCAACCAATAAGTTCATTTGTGTCATTGGATTAACATTTAGGTCATTTTCGTCCTCCCTAGGCATATTCTTGTCCAATTAGGGTTTTTAACCAATCTTGTGCATCCAATAGGTGTGTTTGTGTCATTGGATGATCAATTAGGTCATTTTCATCCTCACTAGGCTGATTCTTGTCAAATTAGGGTTTTTAACCAATCTTGTGCATCCAATAACTTTGTTTGTGTCATTGAATTAATATTTAGGTCATTTTCGTCCTCCCTAGGCATATTCTTGTCCAATTAGGGTTTTTAACCAATCTTGTGCATCCAATAGGTGTGTTTGTGTCATTGGATGATCAATTAGGTCATTTTCGTCCTCCCTAGGCTTATTCTTGTCCAATTAGGGTTTTTAATCAATCTTGTGCATCCAATAAGTTCATTTGTGTCATTGGATTAACATTTAGGTCATTTTCGTCCTCCCTAGGCATATTCTTATCCAATTAGGGTTTTTAACCAATCTTGTGCATCCAATAGGTGTGTTTGTGTCATTGGATGATCAATTAGGTCATTTTCGTCCTCCCTAGGCTTATTCTTGCCCAATTAGGGTTTTTAACCAATCTTGTGCATCCAATAAGTTGAGTTGTGTCATTGGATTAGCATTTAGGTCATTTTCGTCCTCCCCAGGCTTATTCTTGTCCAATTAGGATTTTTAACCAATCTTGTGCATCCAATAAGTTCATTTGTGTCATTGGATGATCAATTAGGTCATTTTCGTCCTCCCTAGGCTTATTCTTGTCCAATTAGGGTTTTTAACCAATCTTGTGCATCCAATAGGTGTGTTTGTGTCATTGGATGATCAATTAGGTCATTTTCGTCCTCCCTAGGCTTATTCTTGTCCAATTAGGGTTTTTAACCAATCTTGTGCATCCAATAAGTTTGTTTATGTCATTGGATGATCAATTAGGTCATTTTCGTCCTCCCTAGGCTTATTCTGGTCCAATTAGGGTTTTTAACCAATCTTGTGCATCCAATAAGTTTCTTTATGTCATTGAATTAATATTTAGGTCATTTTCGTCCTCCCTTGGCATATTCTTGTCCAATTAGGGTTTTTAACCAATCTTGTGCATCCAATAGGTGTGTTTGTGTCATTGGATGATCAATTAGGTCATTTTCGTTCTCCCTAGGCTTATTCTTGTCCAATTAGGGTTTTTAACCAATCTTGTGCATCAATAGGTGTGTTTGTGTCATTGGATGATCAATTAGGTCATTTTCGTCCTCCCTAGGCTTATTCTATTCCGATTAGGGTTTTTAACCAATCTTGTGCATCCGATAAGTTTGTTTGTGTCGTTGAATTAATATTTAGGTCATGTTCGTCCTCCCTTATGCATATTCTTGCCCAATTAGGGTTTTTAACCAATCTTGTGCATCCAATAGGTGTGTTTGTGTCATTGGATGATCAATTAGGTCATTTTCGTCCTCCCTAGGCTTATTCTTGTCCAATTAGGGTTTTTAACCAATCTTGTGCATCCAATAACTTTGTTTGTGTCATTGAATTAATATTTAGGACATTTTCGTCCTCCCTAGGCATATTCTTGTCCAATTAGGGTTTTTAACCAATCTTGTGCATCCAATAGGTGTGTTTGTGTCATTGGATGATCAATTAGGTCATTTTTGTCCTCCCAAGGCTTATTCTTGTCCAATTAGGGTTTTTAACCAATCTTGTGCATCCAATAAGTTCAATTGTGTCATTGGATTAACATTTAGGTCATTTTCGTCCTCCCTAGGCTTATTCTTGTCCAATTAGGGTTTTTAACCAATCTTGTGCATCCAATATGTGTGTTTATGTCATTGGATGATCAATTAGGTCATTTTCGTCCTCCCTAGGGTTATTCTTGTCCAATTAGGGTTTTTAACCAATCTTGTGCATCCAATAAAGTTCATTTGTGTCATTGGATTAACATTTAGGTCATTTTCGTCCTCCCTAGGCATATTCTTGTCCAATTAGGGTTGTTAACTAATCTTGTGCATCCAATAGGTGTGTTTGTGTCATTGGATGATCAATTAGGTCATTTTCGTCCTCCTTAAGCTTATTCATGTCCAATTAGGGTTTTTAACCAATCTTGTGCATCCAATAGGTGTGTTTGTGTCATTGGATGATCAATTAGGTCATTTTCGTCCTCCCTAGGCTTATTCTTGTCCAATTAGGGTTTTTAACCAATCTTGTGCATCCAATAAGTTAATTTGTGTCATTGGATGATCAATTAGGTCATTTTCGTCCTCCCTAGGCATATTCTTGTCCAGTTAGGGTTTTTAACCAATCTTGTGCATCCAATAGGTGTGTTTGTGTCATTGGATGATCAATTAGGTCATTTTGCGTCCTCCCTAGGCTTATTCTTGTCCAATTAGGGTTTTTAAGCAATCTTGATCATCCAATAAGTTCATTTGTGTCATTGGATTAACATTTAGGTCATTTTCGTCCTCCCTAGGCATATTCTTGTCCAATTAGGGTTTTTAACCAATCTTGTGCATCCAATAGGTGTGTTTGTGTCATTGGATGATCAATTAGGTCATTTTCGTCCTCCCTAGGCTTATTATTGTCCAATTAGGGTTTTTAACCAATCTTGTGCATCCAATAAGTTAATTTGTGTCATTGGATGATCAATTAGGTCATTTTCGTACTCCCTAGGCATATTCTTGTCCAGTTAGGGTTTTTAACCAATCTTGTGCATCCAATAGGTGTGTTTGTGTCATTAGATGATCAATTAGGTCATTTTCGTCCTCCCTATGCTTATTCTTGTCCAATTAGGGTTTTTAAGCAATCTTGATCATCCAATAAGTTCATTTGTGTCATTGGATTAACATTTAGGTCATTTTCGTCCTCCCTAGGCATATTCTTGTCCAATTAGGGTTTTTAACCAATCTTGTGCATCCAATAGGTGTGTTTGTGTCATTGGATGATCAATTAGGTCATTTTCGTCCTCCCTAGGCTTATTCTTGTTCGATTAGGGTTTTTAACCAATCTTGTGCATCCAATAAGTTCATTTGTGTCATTGGATGATCAATTAGTTCATTTTCGTCCTCTCTATGCATATTCTTGTCCAACTAGGGTTTTTAACCAATCTTGTGCATCCAATAGGTGTGTTTGTGTCATTGAATTAATATTTAGGTCATTTTCGTCCTCCCTAGGTATCATCTTGTCCAATTAGGGTTTTTAACCAATCTTGTGTATCCAATAAGTTCATTTGTGTCATTGGATTAACATTTATGTCATTTTCGTCCTCCCTAGGCATATTCTTGTCCAATTAGGGTTTTTAACCAATCTGGTGCATCCAATAGGTGTGTTTGTGTCATTGGATGATCAATTTGGTCATTTTTGTCCTCCCTAGGCTTATTCTTGTCCAATTAGGGTTTTTAACCAATTTTGTGCATCCAATAAGTTCATTTGTTTCATTGGATGATCAATTAGGTCATTTTCGTCCTCCCTAGGTATATTCTTGTCCAACTAGGGTTTTAAACCAATCTTGTGCATCCAATAGATGTGTTTGTGTCTTTGGATGATCAATTAGGTCATTTTCGTCCTCCCTAGGCTTATTCTTGTCCAATTAGGGTTTTTAACCAATCTTATGCATCCAATAGGTGTGTTTGTGTCATTGGATGATCAATTAGGTCATTTTCGTCCTCCCTAGGCTTATTCTTGTCCGATTAGGGTTTTTAACCAATCTTGTGCATCCAATAAGTTCATTTGTGTCGTTGGATGATCAATTAGGTCATTTTCGTCCTCCCTATGCATATTCTTGTCCAACTAGGGTTTTTAACCAATCTTGTGCATCCAATAGGTGTGTTTGTGTCATTGAATTAATATTTAGGTCATTTTCGTCCTCCCTAGGTATCATCTTGTCCAATTAGGGTTTTTAACCAATCTTTTGCATCCAATAGGTGTGTTTGTGTCATTGGATAATCAATTAGATCATTTTCATCATCCCTAGTCTTATTCTTGTCCAATAAGGGTTTTTAACCAATCTTGTGCATCCAATAGGTGTGTTTGTGTCATTGGTTGATCAATTAGGTCATTTTCGTCCTTCCTAGGCATATTCTTGTCCAATTAGGGTTTTTAACCAGTCTTGGGCATCCAATAGGTGTTTGTGTCATTGGATGATCAATTAGGTCATTTTCGTCCTCCCAAGGCTTATTCTTGTCCAATTAGGGTTTTTAACCAGTCTTGTGCATCCAATAAGTTCATTTGTGTCATTGGATTAACATTTAGGTCATTTTTGTCCTCCCTAGGCATATTCTTGTCCAATTAGGGTTTTTAACCAATCTTGTGCATCCAATAGGTGTGTTTGTGTCATTG
>JBBPBR010001666.1:0-17091 GCA_037974775.1 Cicer pinnatifidum
TTAGGTCATTTTCGTCCTCCCTAGGCATATTCTTGTCCAATTAGGGTTTTTAACCAATCTTGTGCATCCAATAAGTTTGTTTGTTTCATTGAATTAATATTTAGGTCATTTTCGTCCTCCCTAGGCATATTCTGGTCCAATTAGGGTTTTTAACCAATCTTGTGCATCCAATAGGTGTGTTTGTGTCATTGGATGATCAATTAGGTCATTTTTGCCCTCCCTAGGCTTATTCTTGTCCAATTAGGGTTTTTAATCAATCTTGTGCATCCAATAAGTTCATTTGTGTCATTGGATTAACATTTAGGTCATTTTCGTCCTCCCTAGGCATATTCTTGAACAATTAGGGTTTTTAACCAATCTTGTGCTTCCAATAGGTCTGTTTGTGTCATTGGATGATCAATTAGGTCATTTTCGTCCTCCCTAGGCATATTCTTGTCCAATTAGGGTTTTTTAACGAATCTTGCGCATCCAATAGGTGTGTTTGTGTCATTGGATGATCAATTAGGTCATTTTCTTCCTGCCTAGGCTTATTCTTGTCCAATTAGGGTTTTTAACTAATCTTGTGCATCCAATAGGTGTGTTTGTGTCATTGAATGATCAATTAGGTCATTTTCGTCCTCCCTAGGCATATTCTTGTCCAATTAGGGTTTTTAACCAATCTTGTGCATCCAATAAGTTTGTTTGTTTCATTGAATTAATATTTAGGTCATTTTCGTCCTCCCTAGGCATATTCTTGTCCAATTAGGGTTTTTAACCAATCTTGTGCATCCAATAGGTGTGTTTGTGTCATTGGATGATCAATTAGGTCATTTTCGTCCTCCCTAGGCATATTCTTGTCCAATTAGGGTTTTTTAACGAATCTTGCGCATCCAATAGTTGTGTTTGTGTCATTGGATGATCAATTAGGTCATTTTCTTCCTGCCTAGGCTTATTCTTGTCCAATTAGGGTTTTTAACTAATCTTGTGCATCCAATAGGTGTGTTTGTGTCATTGGATGATCAATTAGGTCATTTTCGTCCTCCCTAGGCATATTCTTGTCCAATTAGGGTTTTTAACCAATCTTGTGCATCCAATAGGTGTGTTTATGTCATTGGATGATCAATTAGGTCATTTTCGTCCTCCCTAGGCTTAGTCTTGTCCAATTAGGGTTTTTAACCAATCTTGTGCATCCAATAAGTTCATTTGTGTCATTGGATTAACATTTAGGTCATTTTTGTCCTCCCTAGGCATATTCTTGTCCAATTAGGGTTTTTAACCAATCTTGTGCTTCCAATAGGTGTGTTTGTGTCATTGGATGATCAATTAGGTCATTTTCGTCCTCCCTAGGCTTATTCTTGTCCAATTAGGGTTTTTAACCAATCTTTTGCATCCAACAAGTTTGTTTATGTCATTGAATTAATATTTAGGTCATTTTCGTCCTCCCTAGGCATATTCTTGTCCAATTAGGGTTTTTAACCAATCTTGTGCATCCAATAGGTGTGTTTGTGTCATTGGATGATCAATTAGGTCATTTTCGTCCTCCCTAGGCATATTCTTGTCCAATTAGGGTTTTTAACCAATCTTGTGCATCCAATAAGTTCATTTGTGTCATTGGATTAATATTAAGGTCATTTTCGTCCTCCCTAGGCATATTCTTGTCCAATTAGGGTTTTTAACCAATCTTGTGCTTCCAATAGGTGTGTTTGGGTCATTGGATGATCAATTAGGTCATTTTCGTCCTCCCTAGGCTTATTCTTGTCCAATTAGGGTTTTTAACCTATCTTGTGCATCCAACAAGTTTGTTTATGTCATTGAATTAATATTTAGGTCATTTTCGTCCTCCCTAGGCATATTCTTGTCCAATTAGGGTTTTTAACCAATCTTGTGCATCCAATAGGTGTGTTTGTGTCATTGGATGATCAATTAGGTCATTTTCGTCCTCCCTAGGCATATTCTTGTCCAATTAGGGTTTTTAACCAATCTTGTGCATGCAATAGGTGTGTTTGTGGCAATGGATGATCAATTTGGTCATTTTCGTCTTCCCTATGCTTATTCTTGTCCAAATAGGGTTTTTAACCAATCTTGTGCATCCAATAGGTGTGTTTGTGTCATTGGATGATCAATTAGGTCATTTTCGTCTTCCCTAGGCTTATTCTTGCCCAATTAGGGTTTTTAACCAATCTTGTGCATCCAATAAGTTGAGTTGTGTCATTGTATTAGCATTTAGGTCATTTTCGTCCTCCCTAGGCTTATTCTTGTCCAATTAGGGTTTTTAACCAATCTTGTGCATCCAATAAGTTCATTTGTGTCATTGGATTAACATTTAGGTCATTTTTGTCCTCCCTAGGCATATTCTTGTCCAATTAGGGTTTTTAACCAATCTTGTGCATCCAATAGGTGTGTTTGTGTCATTGGATGATCAATTAGGTCATTTTCGTCCTCCCTAGGCTTATTCTTGTCCAATTAGGGTTTTTAACCAATCTTGTGCATCCAATAGGTGTGTTTGTGTCATTGGATGATCAATTAGGTCATTTTCGTCCTCCCTAGGCATATTCTTGTCCAATTAGGGTTTTTAACCAATCTTGTGCATCCAATAACTTTGTTTGTGTCATTGAATGATCAATTAGGTCATTTTGGTCTTCCTTTGGTATATTCTTGTCCAATAAGGGTTTTTAACCAATCTTGTGCATCCAATAGGTGTGTTTGTGTCATTGGATGATCAATTAGGTCATTTTCGTCCTCCCTAGGCATATTCTTGTCCAATTAGGGTTTTTAACCAATCTTGTGCATCCAATAAGTTTGTTTGTTTCATTGAATTAATATTTAGGTCATTTTCGTCCTCCCTAGGCATATTCTTGTCCAATTAGGGTTTTTAACCAATCTTGTGCATCCAATAGGTGTGTTTGTGTCATTGGATGATCAGTTAGGTCATTTTCGTCCTCCCTAGGCATATTCTTGTCCAATTAGGGTTTTTTAACGAATCTTGCGCATCCAATAGGTGTGTTTGTGTCATTGGATGATCAATTAGGTCATTTTCTTCCTGCCTAGGCTTATTCTTGTCCAATTAGGGTTTTTAACTAATCTTGTGCATCCAATAGGTGTGTTTGTGTCATTGGATGATCAATTAGGTCATTTTCGTCCTCCCTAGGCATATTCTTGTCCAATTAGGGTTTTTAACCAATCTTGTGCATCCAATAAGTGTGTTTGTGTCATTGGATGATCAATTAGGTCATTTTCGTCCTCCCTAGGTATATTCTTGTCCAACAAGGGTTTTTAACCAATCTTGTGCAACCAATAGATGTGTTTGTGTCTTTGGATGATCAATTAGGTCATTTTCGTCCTCCCTAGGCTTATTCTTGTCCAATTAGGGTTTTTAACCAATCTTGTGCATCCAATAGGTGTGTTTGTGTCATTGGTTGATCAATTAGGTCATTTTCGTCCTCCATGTGCTTATTCTTGTCCAATTAGGGTTTTTAACCAATCTTGTGCATCCAATAAGTTTGTTTATGTCATTGAATTAATATTTAGGTCATTTTCGTCCTCCCTAGGCATATTCTGGTCCAATTAGGGTTTTTAACCAATCTTGTGCATCCAATAGGTGTGTTTGTGTCATTGGATGATCAATTAGGTCATTTTCGTCCTCCCTAGGCTTATTCTTGTCCAATTAGGGTTTTTAATCAATCTTGTGCATCCAATAAGTTCATTTTTGTCATTGGATTAACATTTAGGTCATTTTCGTCCTCCCTAGGCATATTCTTGAACAATTAAGGTTTTTAACCAATCTTGTGCATCCAATAGGTGTGTTTGTGTCATTGGATGATCAATTAGGTCGTTTTCGTCCTCCCTAGGCTTATTCTTGTCCAATTAGGGTTTTTAATCAATCTTGTGCATCCAATAAGTTCATTTGTGTCATTGGATTAACATTTAGGTCATTTTCGTCCTCCTTAGGCATATTCTTGAACAATTAGGGTTTTTAACCAATCTTGTGCTTCCAATATGTGTGTTTGTGTCATTGGATGATCAATTAGGTCATTTTCGTCCTCCCTAGGCTTATTCTTGTCCAATTAGGGTTTTTAACCAATCTTGTGCATCCAATAAGTTCATTTGTGTCATTGGATGATCAATTAGGTCATTTTCGTCCTCCCTAGGTATATTCTTGTCCAACTAGGGTTTTTAACCAATCTTGTGCATCCAATAGATGTGTTTGTGTCTTTGGGTGATCAATTAGGTCATTTTCGTCCTCCCTAGGCTTATTCTTGTCCAATTAGGGTTTTTAATCAATCTTGTGCATCCAATAAGTTCATTTGTGTCATTGGATTAACATTTAGGTCATTTTCGTCCTCCCTTGGCATATTCTTGAACAATTAGGGTTTTTAACCAATCTTGTGCTTCCAATAGGTGTGTTTGTGTCATTGGATGATCAATTAGGTCATTTTCGTCCTCCCTAGGCTTATTCTTTTCCAATTAGGGTTTTTAACAAATCTTGTGCATCCAATAAGTTCATTTGTGTCATTGGATGATCAATTAGGTCATTTTCGTCCTCCCTAGGTATATTCTTGTCCAACTATGGTTTTTAACCAATCTTGTGCATCCAATAGATGTGTTTGTGTCTTTGGGTGAACAATTAGGTCATTTTCGTCCTCCCTAGGCTTATTCTTGTCCAATTAGGGTTTTTAACCAATCTTGTGCATCCAATAGGTGTGTTTGTGTCATTGGATGATCAATTAGGTCATTTTCGTCCTCCCTAGGCATATTCTTGTCCAATTAGGGTTTTTAACCAATCTTGTGCATCCAATAAGTTTGTTTGTTTCATTGAATTAATATTTAGGTCATTTTCGTCCTCCCTAGGCATATTCTTGTCCAATTAGGGTTTTTAACCAATCTCGTGCATCCAATAGGTGTGTTTGTGTCATTGGATGATCAATTAGGTCCTTTTCGTCCTCCCAAGGCTTATTCTTGTCCAATTAGGGTATTTAACCAATCTTGTGCATCCAATAAGTTTGTTTATGTCATTGAATTAATATTTAGGTCATTTTCGTCCTCCCTAGGCATATTCTTGTCCAATTAGGGTTTTTAACCAATCTTGTGCATCCAATAGGTGTGTTTGTGTCATTGGATGATCAATTTGGTCATTTTCGTCCTCCCTAGGCTTATTCTTGCCCAATTAGGGTTTTTAACCAATCTTGTGCATCCAATAGGTGTGTTTGTGTCATTGGATGATCAATTAGGTCATTTTCGTCCTCCCTAGGCTTATTCTTGTCCAATTAGGCTTTTTAACCAATCTTGTGCATCCAATAAGTTCATTTGTGTCATTGGATGATCAATTAGGTCATTTTCGTCCTCCCTAGGTATATTCTTGTCCAACAAGGGTTTTTAACCAATCTTGTGCAACCAATAGATGTGTTTGTGTCTTTGGATGATCAATTAGGTCATTTTCGTCCTCCCTAGGCTTATTCTTGTCCAATTAGGGTTTTTAACTAATCTTGTGCATCCAATAGGTGTGTTTGTGTCATTGGATGATCAATTAGGTCATTTTCGTCCTCCCTAGGTATATTCTTGTCCAACAAGGGTTTTTAACCAATCTTGTGCAACCAATAGATGTGTTTGTGTCTTTGGATGATCAATTAGGTCATTTTCGTCCTCCCTAGGCTTATTCTTGTCCAATTAGGGTTTTTAACCAATCTTGTGCATCCAATAGGTGTGTTTGTGTCATTGGATGATCAATTAGGTCATTTTCGTCCTCCCTAGGCTTATTGTTGACCAATTAGGGGTTTTAACCAATCTTGTGCATCCAATAAGTTCATTTGTGTCATTGGATGATCAATTAGGTCATTTTCGTCCTCCCTAGGCATATTCATGTCCAACTAGGGTTTTAAACCAATCTTGTGCATCCAATAGGTGTGTTTGTGTCTTTGGATGATCAATTAGGTCATTTTCGTCCTCCCTAGGCTTATTCTTGTCCAATTAGGGTTTTTAACCAATCTTGTGCATCCAATAGGTGTGTTTGTGTCATTGAATGATCAATTATGTCATTTTCGTCCTCCCTAGGCATATTCTTGTCCAATTAGGGTTTTTAACCAATCTTGTGCATCCAATAAGTTTGTTTGTTTCATTGAATTAATATTTAGGTCATTTTCGTCCTCCCTAGGCATATTCTTGTCCAATTAGGGTTTTTAACCAATCTTGTGCATCCAATAGGTGTGTTTGTGTCATTGGATGATCAATTAGGTCATTTTCGTCCTCCCTAGGCATATTCTTGTCCAATTAGGGTTTTTTAACGAATCTTGCGCATCCAATAGGTGTGTTTGTGTCATTGGAGGATCAATTAGGTCATTTTCTTCCTGCCTAGGCTTATTCTTGTCCAATTAGGGTTTTTAACCAATCTTGTGCATCCAATAGGTGTGTTTGTGTCATTGGATGATCAATTAGGTCATTTTCGTCCTCCCTAGGCATATTCTTGTCCAATTAGGGTTTTTAACCAATCTTGTGCATCCAATAGGTGTGTTTATGTCATTGGATGATCAATTAGGTCATTTTCGTCCTCCCTAGGCTTATTCTTGTCCAATTAGGGTTTTTAACCAATCTTGTGCATCCAATAAGTTCATTTGTGTCATTGGATGATCAATTAGGTCATTTTCGTCCTCCCTAGGTATATTTTTGTCCAACAAGGGTTTTTAACCAATCTTGTGCAACCAATAGATGTGTTTGTGTCTTTGGATGATCAATTAGGTCATTTTCGTCCTCCCTAGGCTTATTCTTGTCCAATTAGGGTTTTTAACCAATCTTGTGCATCCAATAGGTGTGTTTGTGTCATTGGTTGATCAATTAGGTCATTTTCGTCCTCCCTATGCTTATTCTTGTCCAATTAGGGTTTTTAACCAATCTTGTGCATCCAATAGGTGTGTTTGTGTCATTGGATGATCAATTAGGTCATTTTCGTCCTCCCTAGGCTTATTCTTGTCCAATTAGAGTTTTTAACCAATCTTGTGCATCCAATAGGTGTGTTTGTGTCATTGGATTAACATTTAGGTCATTTTCGTCCTCCCTAGGCTTATTCTTGTCCAATTAGGGTTTTTAACCAATCTTGTGCATCCAATAAGATTGTGTGTGTCATTGAATTAATATTTAGGTCATTTTCGTCCTCCCTAGGCATATTCTTGCCCAATTAGGGTTTTTAACCAATCTTGTGCATCCAATAGGTGTGTTTGTATCATTGGATAATCAATTAGGTCATGTTCGTCCTCCCTAGGCTTATTCTTGTCCAATTAGGGTTTTTAACAAATGTTGTGCATCCAATATGTTTGTTTGTGTCATTGAATTAATATTTAGGTCATTTTCGTCCTCCCTAGGCTTATTCTTGTCCAATTAGGGTCTTTAACCAATCTTGTGCATCCAATAAGTTTGTTTGTTTCATTGAATTAATATTTAGGTCATTTTCGTCCTCCCTAGGCATATTCTTGTCCAATTAGGGTTTTTAACCAATCTTGTGCATCCAATAGGTGTGTTTGTGTCATTGGATGATCAATTAGGTCATTTTCGTCCTCCCTATGCTTATTCTTGTCCAATTAGGGTTTTTAACCAATCTTGTGCATCCAATAAGTTTGTTTGTTTCATTGAATTAATATTTAGGTCATTTTCGTCCTCCCTAGGCATATTCTTGTCCAATTAGGGTTTTTAACCAATCTTGTGCATCCAATAGGTGTGTTTGTGTCATTGGATGATCAATTAGGTCATTTCCGTCCTCCCTAGGCTTATTCTTGTCCAATTAGGGTTTTTAACCAATCTTGTGCATCCAATAGGTGTGTTTGTGTCATTGGATGATCAATTAGGTCATTTTCGTCCTCACTAGGCTTATTCTTGTCCAATTAGGGTTTTTAACCAATCTTGTGCATCCAATAGGTGTGTTTGTGTCATTGGATGATCAATTAGGTCATTTTCGTCCTCCCTAGGCTTAGTCTTGACCAATTAGGGTTTTTAACCAATCTTGTGCATCCAATAAGTTCATTTGAGTCATTGGATGATCAATTAGGTCATTTTCGTCCTCCCTAGGCATATTCTTGTCCAATTAGGGTTTTTAACCAATCTTGTGCATCCAATAGGTGTGTTTGTGTCATTGGATGATCAATTAGGTCATTTTCGTCCTCACTAGGCTTATTCTTGTCCAATTAGGGTTTTTAACCAATCTTGTGCATCCAATATGTTTGTTTGTGTCATTGAATTAATATTTAGGTCATTTCGTCCTCCCTAGGCATATTCTGGTCCAATTAGGGTTTTTAACCAATCTTGTGCATCCAATAGGTGTGTTTGTGTCATTGGATGATCAATTAGGTCATTTTCGTCCTCCCTAGGCTTATTCTTGTCCAATTAGGGTTTTTAACCAATCTTGTGCATCCAATAAGTTCATTTGTGTCATTGCATAAACATTTAGGTCATTTTCGTCCTCCCTAGGCATATTCTTGTCCAATTAGGGTTTTTAACCAAAGTTGTGCATCCAATAAGTTCATTTGTGTCATTGGATGATCAATTAGGTCATTTACGTCCTCCCTAGGCATATTCTGGCATATTCTTGTCCAATTAGGGTTTTTACCCAATCTTGTGCATCCAATAGGTGTGTCTCCCTAGGCTTATTCTTGTCCAATTAGGGTTTTTAACCGATCTTGTGCATCCAATAGGTGTGTTTGTGTCATTGGATGATCAATTAGGTCATTTTCGTCCTCCCTATGCTTATTCTTGTCCAATTAGGGTTTTTAACCAATCTTTTGCATCCAATAAGTTGAGTTGTGTCATTGGACTAACATTTAGGTCATTTTCGTCCTCCCTATGCTTATTCTTGTCCAATTAGGGTTTTTAACCAATCTTGTGCATCCAATAAGTTCATTTGTGTCATTGGATTAACATTTAGGTCATTTTCGTCCTCCCTAGGCATATTCTTGTCCAATTAGAGTTTTAGACCAATCTTGTGCATCCAATAGGTGTGTTTGTGTCATTGGCTTATCAATAAGGTTATTTTCGTCCTCCCTCGGCTTATTCTTGTCCAATTAGGGATTTTAACTAATCTTGTGCATCCAATAAGTTCATTTGTGTCATTGGATGATCAATTAGGTCATTTTCGTCCTCCCTAGGCATATTCTTGTCCAATTAGGGTTTTTAACCAATCTTGTGCATCCAATAGGTGTGTTTGTGTCATTGGATGATCAATTAGGTCATTTTCGTCCTCCCTAGGCATATTCTTGTCCAATTAGGGTTTTTAACCAATCTTGTGCATCCAATAAGTCCGTTTGTGTCATTGGATTAACATTTAGGTCATAATCGTCCTCCCTAGGCATATTCTTGTCCAATTAGGGTTTTTAACCAATCTTGTGCATCCAATAGGTGTGTTTGTGTCATTGGATGATCAATTAGGTCATTTTCGTCCTCCCTAGGCTTATTCTTGTCCAATTAGGGTTTTTAACCAATCTTGTGCATCCAATAAGTTTATTTATGTCATTGAATTAATATTTAGGTCATTTTCGTCCACCCTAGGCATATTCTGGTCCAATTAGGGTTTTTAACCAATCTTGTGCATCCAATAGGTGTGTTTGTGTCATTGGATGATCAATTAGGTCATTTTCGTCCTCCCTAGGCTTATTCTTGTCCAATTAGGGTTTTTAATCAATCTTGTGCATCCAATAAGTTCATTTGTGTCATTGGATTAACATTTAGGTCATTTTCGTCCTCCCTAGGCATATTCTTGAACAATTAGGGTTTTTAACCAATCTTGTGCTTCCAATAGGTGTGTTTGTGTCATTGGATGATCAATTAGGTCATTTTCTTCCTGCCTAGGCTTATTATTGTCCAATTAGGGTTTTTAACTAATCTTGTGCATCCAATAGGTGTGTTTGTGTCATTGGATGATCAATTAGGTCATTTTCGTCCTCCCTAGGCTTATTCTTGTCCAATTAGGGTTTTTAACCAATCTTGTGTATCCAATAAGTTCATTTGTGTCATTGGATGATCAATTAGGTCATTTTCGTCCTCCCTAGGCTTATTCTTGTCCAATTAGGGTTTTTAACCAATCTTGTGCATCTAATAGGTGTGTTTGTGTCATTGGATGATCAATTAGGTCATTTTCGTCCTCCCTAGGCGTATTCTTGTCCAATTAGGGTTTTTAACCAATCTTGTGCATCCGATAAGTTTGTTTGTGTCATTGAATTAATATTTAGGTCATTTTCGTCCTCCCTAGGCATATTCTTGTCCAATTAGGGTTTTTAACCAATCTTGTGCATCCAATAGGTGTGTTTGGGTCATTGGATGATCAATTAAGTCATTTATGTCCTCCCTAGGCATATTCTTGTCCAATTAGGGTTTTTATCCAATCTTGTGCATCCAATAGGTGTGTTTGTGTCATTGGATGATCAATTAGGTCATTTTCGTCCTCCCTAGGCTTATTCTTGTCCAATTAGGGTTTTTAACCAATCTTGTGCATCCAATAGGTGTGTTTGTGTCATTGGATGATCAATTAGGTCATTTTCGTCCTCCCTAGGTATATTCTTGTCCAACTAGGGTTTTTAACCAATCTTGTGCATCCAATAGATGTGTTTGTGTCTTTGGATGATCAATTAAGTCATTTTCGTCCTCCCTAGGCTTATTCTTGTCCAATTAGGGTTTTTAATCAATCTTGTGCATCCAATAAGTTCATTTGTGTCATTGGATTAACATTTAGGTCATTTTCGTCCTCCCTAGGCATATTCTTGAACAACTAGGGTTTTTTAACGAATCTTGCGCATCCAATAGGTGTGTTTGTGTCATTGGATGATCAATTAGGTCATTTTCTTCCTGCCTAGGCTTATTCTTGTCCAATTAGGGTTTTTAACTAATCTTGTGCATCCAATAGGTGTGTTTGTGTCATTGGATGATCAATTAGGTCATTTTCGTCCTCCCTAGGCATATTCTTGTCCAATTAGGGTTTTTATCCAATCTTGTTCATCCAATAGGTGTGTTTATGTCATTGGATGATCAATTAGGTCATTTTCGTCCTCCCTAGGCTTATTCTTGTCCAATTAGGGTTTTTAACCAATCTTGTGCATCCAATAAGTTCATTTGTGTCATTGGATGATCAATTAGGTCATTTTCGTCCTCCCTAGGTATATTCTTGTCCAACAAGGGTTTTTAACCAATCTTGTGCAACCAATAGATGTGTTTGTGTCTTTGGGTGATCAATTAGGTCATTTTCGTCCTCCCTAGGCTTATTCTTGTCCAATTAGGGTTTTTAACCAATCTTGTGCATCCAATAGGTGTGTTTGTGTCATTGGTTGATCAATTAGGTCATTTTCGTCCTCCCTAGGCTTATTCTTGTCAAATTAGGGTTTTTAACCAATCTTGTGCATCCAATAGGTGTGTTTGTGTCATTGGATGATCAATTAGGTAATTTTCGTCCTCCCTAGGCTTATTCTTGTCCAATTAGGGTTTTTAACCAATCTTGTGCATCCAATAAGTTCATTTGTGTTATTGGATGATCAATTAGGTCATTTTCGTCCTCCCTAGGCATATTCTTGTCCAATTAGGGTTTTTAACCAATCTTCTGCATCCAATAAGTTCATTTGTGTCATTGGATTAACATTTTGGTCATATCCGTCCTCCCTAGGCATATTCTTGTCCAATTAGGGTTTTTAACCAATCTTGTGCATCCAATAGGTGTGTTTGTGTCATTGGATGATCAATTAGGTCATTTTCGTCCTCCCTAGGCTTATTCTTGTCCAATTAGGGTTTTTAACCAATCTTGTGCATCCAATAAGTTTGTTTGTGTCATTGAATTAATATTTAGGTCATTTTCGTCTTCCCTAGGCATATTCTTGTCCAATTAGGGGTTTTAACCAATGTTGTGCATCCAATAGCTGTGTTTGTGTCATTGGATGATCAATTAGGTCACTTTCTTCCTCCCTAGGCATATTCTTGTCCAATTAGGGTTTTTAACCAATCTTGTGCATCCAATAGGTGTGTTTGTGTCATTGGATGATCAATTAGGTCATTTTCGTCCTCCCTAGGCTTATTCTTGTCCAATTAGGGTTTTTAACCAATCTTGTGCATCCAATAAGTTGAGTTGTGTCATTGGATTAACATTTAGGTCATATTCGTCCTCCCTAGGCTTATTCTTGTCCAATTAGGGTTTTTAACCAATCTTGTGCATCCAATAGGTGTGTTTGTGTCTTTGGATGATCAATTAGGTCATTTTCGTCCACCATAGGCTTATTCTTGTCCAATTAGGGTTTTTAACCAATCTTGTGCATCCAATAAGTAGAGTTGTGTCATTGGATTGACATTTAGGTTATTTTTGTCCTCCCTTGGCTTATTCTTGTACAATTAGGGTTTTTAACTAATCTTGTGCATCCAATAAGTTTATTTGTGTCATTGGATGATCAATTAGGTCATTTTCGTCCTCCCTAGGCATATTCTTGTCCAATTAGGGTTTTTAACCAATCTTGTGCATCCAATAGGTGTGTTTGTGTCATTGGATGATCAATTAGGTCATTTTCGTCCTCCCTAGGCTTATTCTTGTCCAATTAGGGTTTTTAACCGATCTTGTGCATCCAATAGGTGTGTTTGTGTCATTGGATGATCAATTAGGTCATTTTCGTCCTCCCTAGGCTAATTCTTGTCGAATTATGGTTTTTAACCAATCTTGTGCATCCGATAAGTTTGTTTGTGTCATTGAATTAATATTTAGGTCATTTTCGTCCTCCCTAGGCATATTCTTGTCCAATTAGGGTTTTTAACCAATCTTGTGCATCCAATAGGTGTGTTTGTGTCATTGGATGATCAATTAGGTCATTTTCGTCCTCCCTAGGCTTATTCTTGTCCAATTAGGGTTTTTAATCAATCTTGTGCATCCAATAAGTTCATTTGTGTCATTGGATTAACATTAAGGTCATTTTCGTCCTCCCTAGGCATATTCTTGTCCAATTAAGGTTTTAACCAATCTTGTGCTTCCAATAGGTGTGTTTGTGTCATTTGATGATCAATTAGGTCATTTTCGTCCTCCCTAGGCTTATTCTTGTCGAATTAGGGTTTTTAACCAATCTTGTGCATCCAATAACTTTGTTTGTGTCATTGAATTAATATTTAGGTCATTTTCGTCCTCCCTAGGCATATTCTTGTCCAATTAGGGTTTTTAACCAATCTTGTGCATCCAATAGGTGTGTTTGTGTCATTGGATGATCAATTAGGTCATTTTCGTCCTCCCTAGGCTTATTCTTGTCCAATTAGGGTTTTTAACAAATCTTGTGCATCCAATAAGTTCATTTGTGTCATTGGATGATCAATTAAGTCATTTTCGTCCTCCCTTGGCTTATTCTTGTCCAATTAGGGTTTTTAACCAATCTTGTGCATCCAATAGGTTTGTTTGTGTCATTGGATGATCAATTAGGTCATTTTCGTCCTCCCTAGGCTTATTCTTGTCCAATTAGGGTTTTTAACCAATCTTGTGCATCCAATAACTTTGTTTGTGTCATTGAATTAATATTTAGGTCATTTTCGTCCTCCCTAGGCATATTCTTGTCCAATTAGGGTTTTTAACCAATCTTGTGCATCCAATAGGTGTGTTTGTGTCATTGGATGATCAATTAGGTCATTTTCGTCCTCCCTAGGCTTATTCTTGTCCAATTAGGGTTTTTAACCAATCTTGTTCATCCAATAGGTGTGTTTGTGTCAATGGATGATCAATTAGGTCGTTTTCGTCGTCCCTAGGCTTATTCATGTCCAATTAGGGTTTTTAACCAATCTTGTGCATCCAATAGGTGTGTTTGTGTCATTGGATGATCAATTAGGTCATTTTCGTCCTACCTAGACTTATTCTTGTCAAATTAGGGTTTTTAATCAATCTTGTGCATCCAATAACTTTGTTTGTGTCATTGAATTAATATTTAGGTCATTTTCGTCCTCCCTAGGCATATTCTTGTCCAATTAGGGTTTTTAACCAATCTTGTGCATCCAATAGGTGTGTTTGTGTCATTGGATGATCAATTAGGTCATTTTCGTCCTCCCTAGGCTTATTCTTGTCCAATTAGGGTTTTTAACCAATCTTGTGCATCCAATAGGTTTGTTTGTGTCATTGGAAGATCAATTAGGTCATTTTCGTCCTCCCTAGGCTTATTCTTGTCCAATTAGGGTTTTTAACCAATCTTGTGCATCCAATAAGTTCATTTGTGTCATTGGATGATCAATTAGGTCATTTTCGTCCTCCCTATGTATATTCTTGTCCAACAAGGGTTTTTAACCAATCTTGTGCAACCAATAGATGTGTTTGTGTCTTTGGATGATCAATTAGGTCATTTTCGTCTTCCCTAGGCTTATTCTTGTCCAATTAGGGTTTTTAACCAATCTTGTGCATCCAATAAGTTTGTTTATGTCATTGAATTAATATTTAGGTCATTTTCGTCCTCCCTAGGCATATTCTGGTCCAATTAAGGTTTTTAACCAATCATGTGCATCCAATAGGTGTGTTTGTGTCATTGGATGATCAATTAGGTCATTTTCGTCCTCCCTAGGCTTATTCTTGTCCAATTAGGGTTTTTAATCAATCTTGTGCATCCAATAAGTTCATTTGTGTCATTGGATTAACATTTAGGTCATTTTCGTCCTCCCTAGGCATATTCTTGTCCAATTAGGGTTTTTAACCAATCTTGTGCATCCAATAAGTTCATTTGTGTCATTGGATTAACATTTAGGTCATTTTCGTCCTCCCTAGGCATATTCTTGAACAATTAGGGTTTTTAACCAATCTTGTGCATCCAATAGGTGTGTTTGTGTCATTGGATGATCAATTAGGTCATTTTCGTCCTCCCTAGGCTTATTCTTGTCCAATTAGGGTTTTTAATCAATCTTGTGCATCCAATAAGTTCATTTGTGTCATTGGATTAACATTTAGGTCATTTTCGTCCTCCCTAGGCATATTCTTGTCCAATTAGGGTTTTTTAACGAATCTTGCGCATCCAATAGGTGTGTTTGTGTCATTGGATGATCAATTAGGTCATTTTCTTCCTGCCTAGGCTTATTATTGTCCAATTAGGGTTTTTAACTAATCTTGTGCATCCAATAGGTGTGTTTGTGTCATTGGATGATCAATTAGGTCATTTTCTTCCTGCCTAGGCTTATTCTTGTCCAATTAGGGTTTTTAACTAATCTTGTGCATCCAATAGGTGTGTTTGTGTCATTGGATGATCAATTAGGTCATTTTCGTCCTCCCTAGGCATATTCTTGTCCAATTAGGGTTTTTAACCAATCTTGTGCATCCAATAGGTGTGTTTATGTCATTGGATGATCAATTAGGTCATTTTCGTCCTCCCTAGGCTTATTCTTGTCCAATTAGGGTTTTTAACCAATCTTGTGCATCCAATAAGTTCATTTGTGTCATTGGATGATCAATTAGGTCATTTTTGTCCTCCCTAGGTATATTCTTGTCCAACTAGGGTTTTTAACCAATCTTGTGCATCCAATAGATGTGTTTGTGTCTTTGGATGATCAATGAGGTCATTTTCTTCCTCCCTAGGCTTATGCTTGTCCAATTAGGGTTTTTAATCAATCTTGTGCATCCAATAAGTTCATTTGTGTCATTGGATTAACATTTAGGTCATTTTCGTCCTCCCTAGGCATATTCTTGAACAATTAGGGTTTTTAACCAATCTTGTGCTTCCAATAGGTGTGTTTGTGTCATTGGATGATCAATTAGGTCATTTTCGTCCTCCCTAGGCTTATTCTTGTCCAATTAGGGTTTTTAACCAATCTTGTGCATCCAATAAGTTCATTTGTGTCATTGGATGATCAATTAGGTCATTTTCGTCCTCCCTATGTATATTCTTGTCCAACAAGGGTTTTTAACCAATAGATGTGTTTGTGTCTTTGGATGATCAATTAGGTCATTTTCGTCCTCCCTAGGCTTATTCTTGTCCAATTAGGGTTTTTAACCAATCTTGTGCATCCAATAGGTGTGTTTGTGTCATTGGTTGATCAATTAGGTCATTTTCGTCCTCCCTATGCTTATTCTTGTCCAATTAGGGTTTTTAACCAATCTTGTGCATCCAATAAGTTTGTTTATGTCATTGAATTAATATTTAGGTCATTTTCGTCCTCCCTAGGCATATTCTGGTCCAATTAGGGTTTTTAACCAATCTTGTGCATCCAATAGGTGTGTTTGTGTCATTGGATGATCAATTAGGTCATTTTCGTCCTCCCTAGGCTTATTCTTGTCCAATTAGGGTTTTTAATCAATCTTGTGCATCCAATAAGTTCATTTATGTCGTTGAATTAATATTTAGGTCATTTTCGTCCTCCTTAGGCATATTCTTGAACAATTAGGGTTTTTAACCAATCTTGTGCATCCAATAGGTGTGTTTGTGTCATTGGATGATCAATTAGGTCATTTTCGTCCTCCCTAGGCTTATTCTTGTCCAATTAGGGTTTTTAATCAATCTTGTGCATCCAATAAGTTCATTTGTGTCATTGGATTAACATTTAGGTCATTTTCGTCCTCCCTTGGCATATTCTTGAACAATTAGGGTTTTTAACCAATCTTGTGCTTCCAATAGGTGTGTTTGTGTCATTGGATGATCAATTAGGTCATTTTCGTCCTCCCTAGGCTTATTCTTGTCCAATTAGGGTTTTTAACCAATCTTGTGCATCCAATAAGTTCATTTGTGTCATTGGATGATCAATTAGGTCATTTTCGTCCTCCCTAGGTATATTCTTGTCCAACTAGGGTTTTTAACCAATCTTGTGCATCCAATAGGTGTGTTTGTGTCATTGGATGATCAATTAGGTCATTTTCTTCCTGCCTAGGCTTATTCTTGTCCAATTAGGGTTTTTAATAAATCTTGTGCATCCAATAAGTTCATTTGTGTCATTGGATTAACATTTAGGTCATTTTCGTCCTCCCAAGGCATATTCTTGAACAATTAGGGTTTTTTAACGAATCTTGCGCATCCAATAGGTGTGTTTGTGTCATTGGATGATCAATTAGGTCATTTTCTTCCTGCCTAGGCTTATTCTTGTCCAATTAGGGTTTTTAACTAATCTTGTGCATCCAATAGGTGTGTTTGTGTCATTGGATGATCAATTAGGTCATTTTCGTCCTCCCTAGGC
>JBBPBR010001667.1:0-25522 GCA_037974775.1 Cicer pinnatifidum
GAATGGTTAAATCGATTAAGCACATCGATGGTTTTGATCTCGTTGTTTGAACAAAACACATCAAGTCGATTCTGCAAATCGATTTAATCATATAATGTCATCAAAGTTTGAAGAACTACTTAAAATAATCGATTGAGCAAATCGATTAGTATGTACAGTTTCAAGATTCAAGAAAAACAAGACTCGCGAAATCGATTGAGGAAATCGATTAACCAGCATTATGACTTTAATGAATCGATTTGATAAATCGATTCATACGTTGTTTTTCCTGAAACTATATAAACTGTTTTTCTGTATCTTCTAAAAACACACAACAACATACACATAACTTTCTGATATCTTTGTTTCTCACTGTGAAATAACATTGAACATTACTTTTTCAGTTATGAAGATTCATCTTTCATGATCCACAAGAACTGAGAAAGATTGCTGGAGAAACAACTTTAGAGAAGAAAACTGTTGAAGAAATTTCTATGTAATTTCTGATTAGTTACATCTGTAAACAAATTCTTAAAACAAATAACATTGAGAAATCCAGTCTTAACTGGTAGTTATCTTCTGTGATTGAGAGGTCTCATCAAGAAGAAACTTGACTGTAATCTTGGAAGAGTTTATGGGAGATAAACTCTGGGATTCAGGGAGATAAGAATAGAATAAGAAGAATCGTTTTAGATTGATAGGCGAGGAGCTAGAACATCTGTAAACGGATTCTGAGATATTCTATTGGAAAGGCCAAGATTGGATTTGATCTTGGGACTGGATGTAGGTCGTTCAACAACGGCTGAACCAGTATAAATCACTGCGTACAATCTTTCTTACCCTTATCTCTTTTTAATTTCTGCACTGTGCATTTGTCTGATATTGATTAAATGCTTGAATATCTTTCTGCATACTTTGATACTACATGAAAGAATGTTTCCAGCATGATTGTAAGTGAATAAATATCTTGAACAATAAACGTAACTGGTGCATCTCTAAATATATTCTTTGATCCATATACTTTGTGCATTCATTTGTATTGTAGTTTTGGGACCTTATTCTGATGCTTTGTTTAATAAATGTACGATTTGTTAAACTGCTGCGCATATCTCTAAAAATAGGTAATCTTCCGCATAATTTTCATTTAACAGAGGTTACTGGTACCAACAATTGGATGATCAATTAGGTCATTTTCGTCCTCCCTAGGCATATTCTTGTCCAATTAGGGTTTTTAACAAATCTTGTGCATCCAATAGGTGTGTTTGTGTCATTGGATGATCAATTAGGTCATTTTTGTCCTCCCTAGGCATATTCTTGTCCAATTAGGGTTTTTAACCAATCTTGTGCATCCAATAGGTGTGTTTGTGTCATTGGATGATCAATTAGGTCATTTTCGTCCTCCCTAGGCATATTCTTGTCCAATTTGGGTTTTTAACCAATCTTGTGCATCCAATAAGTTGAGTTGTGTCATTGGATTAACATTTATGTCATTTTCGTCCTCCCAAGGCTTATTCTTGTCCAATTAGGGTTTTTAACCAATCTTGTGCATCCAATAGGTGTGTTTGTGTCATTGGATGATCAATTAGGTCATTTTCGTTCTCCCTAGGCTTATTCTTGCCCAATTAGGGTTTTTAACCAATCTTGTGCATCCAATAAGTTGAGTTGTGTCATTGGATTAACATTTAGGTCATTTTCGTCCTCCCTAGGCTTATTCTGGTCCAATTAGGGTTTTTAACCAATCTTGTGCATCCCATAAGTTCATTTGTGTCATTGGATTAACATTTAGGTCATTTTTGTCCTCCCTAGGAATATTCTTGTCCAATTAGAGTTTTAGACCAATCTTGTGCATCAAATAGGTGTGGTTTTGTCATTGGATGATCAATTAGGTTATTTTCGTCCTCCCTAGGCTTATTCTTGTCCAATTAGGGTTTTTAACTAATCTTGTGCATCCAATAAGTTCATTTGTGTCATTGGATGATCAATTAGGTCATTTTAGTCCTCCCTAGGCATATTCTTGTCCAATTAGGGTTTTTAACCAATCTTGTGCATCCAATAGGTGTGTTTGTGTCATTGGATGATCAATTAGGTCTTTTTCGTCCTCCTTAGGCTTATTCTTGTCCAATTAGGGTTTTTAACCACTCTTGTGCATCCAATAGGTGTGTTTGTGTCATTGGATGATCAATTAGGTCATTTTCGTCCTCCCTAGGCTTATTCTTATCCAATTAGGGTTTTTAACCAATCTTGTGCATCCGATAAGTTTGTTTGTGTCATTGAATTAATATTTAGGTCATTTTCGTCCTCCCTAGGCATATTCTTGTCCAATTAGGATTTTTAACCAATCTTGTGCATCCAATAGGTGTGTTTGTGTCATTGGATGATCAATTAGGTCATTTTCGTGCTCCCTAGGCTTATTCTTGACCAATTAGGGTTTTTAACCAATCTTGTGCATCTAATAGGTGTGTTTGTGTCATTGGATGATCAATTAGGTCATTTTCGTCCTCCCTAGGCTTATTCTTGTCCAATTAGGGTTTTTAACCAATCTTGTGCATCCGATAAGTTTGTTTGTGTCATTGAATTAATATTTAGGTCATTTTCGTCCTCCCTAGGCATATTCTTGTCCAATTAGGGTTTTTAACCAATCTTGTGCATCCAATAGGTGTGTTTGTGTCATTGGATGATCAATTAGGTCATTTTCGTCCTCCCTAGGCTTATTCTTTCCAATTAGGGTTTTTAACCAATCTTGTGCATCCAATAGGTGTGTTTGTGTCATTGAATTAATATTTAGGTCATTTTCGTCCTCCCTAGGCATATTCTTGTCCAATTAGGATTTTTAACCAATCTTGTGCATCCAATAGGTGTGTTTGTGTCATTGGATGATCAATTAGGTCATTTTCGTCCTCCCTAGGCTTATTCTTGTCCAATTAGGGTTTTTAACCAATCTTGTGCATCCGATAAGTTTGTTTGTGTCATTGAATTAATATTTAGGTCATTTTCGTCCTCCCTAGGCATATTCTTGTCGAATTAGGGTTTTTAACCAATCTTGTGCATCCAATAGGTGTGTTTGTGTCATTGGATAATCAATTAGGTCATTTTCGTCCTCCCAAGGCATATTCTTGTCCAATTAGGGTTTTTAACCAATCTTGTGCATCCAATAGGTGTGTTTGTGTCATTGGATGATCAATTAGGTCATTTTCGTCCTCCCTAGGCATATTCTTGTCCAATTAGGATTTTTAACCAATCTTGTGCATCCAATAGGTGTGTTTGTGTCATTTGATGATCAATTAGGTCATTTTCGTCCTACCTAGGCTTATTCTTGTCCAATTAGGGTTTTTAACCAATCTTGTGCATCCGATAAGTTTGTTTGTGTCATTGAATTAATATTTAGGTCATTTTCGTCCTCCCTAGGCATATTCTTGTCCAATTAGGGTTTTTAACCAATCTTGTGCATCCAATAGGTGTGTTTGTGTCATTGGATGATCAATTAGGTCATTTTCGTCCTCCCTAGGCTTATTCTTGTCCAATTAGGGTTTTTAACCAATCTTGTGCATCCAATAGGTGTGTTTGTGTCATTGGATGATCACTTAGGTCAGTTTCTTCCTCCCTAGGCTTATTCTTGTCCAATTAGGGGTTTTAACCAATCTTGTGCATCCAATAAGTTGAGTTGTGTCATTGGATTAACATTTAGGTCATTTTCGTCATCCCTAGGCTTATTCTTGTCCAATTAGGTTTTTTTACCAATCTTGTGCATCCAATAGGTGTGTTTGTGTCATTGGATGATCAATTAGGTCATTTTCGTCCTCCATAGGCTTATTCTTGTCCAATTAGGGTTTTTAACCAATCTTGTGCATCCAATAAGTTCATTTGTGTAATTGGATTAACATTTAGGTCATTTTCACCCTCCCTAGGCATATTCTTGTCCAATTAGGGTTTTTAACCAATCTTGTGCATCCAATAGGTGTGTTTGTGTCATTGGATGATCAATTAGGTCATTTTCGTCCTCCCTAGGCTTATTCTTGCCCAATTAGGGTTTTTCACCAATCTTGTGCATCCAATAGGTGTGTTTGTGTCATTGGATGATCAATTAGGTCATTTTCGTCCTCCCTATGCTTATTCTTGTCCAATTAGGGTTTTTAACCAATCTTGTGCATCCAATAAGTTCATTTGTGTCATTGGATGATCAATTAGGTCATTTTCGTCCTCCCTAGGCATATTCTTGTCCAACTAGGGTTTTTAACCAATCTTGTGCATCCAATAGGTGTGTTTGTGTCTTTGGATGATCAATTAGGTCATTTTCATCCTCCCTAGGCTTATTCTTGTCCAATTAGGGTTTTTAACCAATCTTGTGCATCCAATAGGTGTGTTTGTGTCATTGGATGATCTATTAGGTCATTTTCGTCCTCGCTAGGCTTATTCTTGTCCAATTAGGGTTTTTAACCAATCTTGTTCATCCAATAAGTTTGTTTGTGTCATTGAATTAATATTTAGGTCCTTTTCGTCCTCCCTAGGCATATTCTTGTCCAATTAGGGTTTTTAACCAATCTTGTGCATCCAATAGGTGTGTTTGTGTCATTGGATGATCAATTAGGTCATTTTCGTCCTCCCTAGGCTTATTCTTGTCCAATTAGGGTTTTTAACCAATCTTGTGCATCCAATAGGTGTGTTTGTGTCATTGGATGATCAATTAGGTCATTTTCGTCCTGCCTAGGCTTATTCTTGTCCAATTAGGGTTTTTAACCAATCTTGTGCATCCAGTAGGTGTGTTTGTGTCATTGGATGATCAATTAGGTCATTTTCGTCCTCCCTAGGCTTATACTTGCCCAATTAGGGTTTTTAACCAATCTTGTGCATCCAATAGGTGTGTTTGTGTCATTGGATGATCAATTAGGTCATTTTCGTCCTCCCTAGGCTTATTCTTGTCCAATTAGGGTTTTTAACCAATCTTGTGCATCCAATAAGTTCATTTGTGTCATTGAATTAACATTTAGGTAATTTTCGTCCTCCCTAGGCATATTCTTGTTTAATTAGGGTTTTTAACCAATCTTGTGCATCCAATAGGTGTGTTTGTGTCATTGGATGATCAATTAGGTCATTTTCGTCCTCCCTAGGCTTATTCTTGTCCAATTAGGGTTTTTAACCAATCTTGTGCATCCAATAACTTTGTTTGTGTCATTGAATTAATTTTTAGGTCATTTTCCTCCTCCCTAGGCATATTCTTGTCCAATTAGGGTTTTTAACCAATCTTGTGCATCCAATAGGTGTGTTTGTGTCATTGGATGATCAATTAGGTCATTTTCGTCCTCCCTAGGCTTATTCTTGTCCAATTAGGGTTTTTAACCAATCTTGTGCATCCAATAAGTTCATTTCTGTCATTGGATTAACATTTAGGTCATTTTCGTCCTTCCTAGTCATATTCTTGTCCAATTAGGGTTTTTAACCAATCTTGTGCTTCCAATAGGTGTGTTTGTGACATTGGATGATCAATTAGGTCATTTTCGTCCTCCCTAAGCTTATTCTAGTCCAATTAGGGTTTTTAACCAATGTTGTGCATCCAATAGGTGTGTTTGTGTCATTGGATTAACATTTAGGTCATTTTCGTCCTCCCTAGGCTTGTTCTTGTCCAATTAGGGTTTTTAACCAATCTTGTGCATCCAATAGGTGTGTTTGTGTCATTGGATGATCAATTAGGTCATTTTCGTCCTCCCTAGGCTTATTCTTGTCCAATTAGGGTTTTTAACCAATCTTGTGCATCCAATAACTTTGTTTGTGTCATTGAATTAATATTTGGGTCATTTTCGTCCTCCCTAGGCATATTCTTGTCCAATTAGGGTTTTTAACCAATCTTGTGCATCCAATAGGTGTGTTTGTGTCATTGGATGATCAATTAGGTCATTTTCGTCCTCCCTAGGCTTATTCTTGTCCAATTAGGGTTTTTAACCAATCTTGTGCATCCAATAAGTTCATTAGTGTCATTGGATAATCAATTAGTTCATTTTCGTCCTCCCTAGGCATATTATTGTCCAATTAGGGTTTTTAACCAATCTTGTGCATCCAATAAGTTTGTTTGTGTCATTGAATTAATATTTACGTCATTTTCGTCCTCCCTAGGCATATTATTGTCCAATTAGGGTTTTTAACCAATCTTGTGCATCCAATAAGTTCATTTGTGTTATTGGATTAACATTTAGGTCATATTCGTCCTCCGTAGGCATATTCTTGTCCAATTAGGGTTTTTAACCAATCTTGTGCATCCAATAGGTGTGTTTGTGTCATTGGATGATCAATTAGGTCATTTTCGTCCTCCCTAGGCTTATTCTTGTCCAATTAGGGTTTTTAACCAATCTTGTGCATCCAATAAGTTCATTAGTGTCATTGGATGATGAATTAGGTCATTTTCATCCTCCCTAGGCATGTTCTTGTCCAATTAGGGTTTTTAACCAATCTTGTGCATCCAATAGGTGTGTTTGTGTCATTGGATGATCAATTAGGTCATTTTCGTCCTCCCTAGGCTTATTCTTGTCCAATTAGGGTTTTTAACCAATCTTGTGCATCCAATAAGTTTGTTTGTGTCATTGAATTAATATTTAGGTCATTTTCGTCCTCCCTAGACATATTCTTGTCCAATTAGGGTTTTTAACCAATCTTGTGCATCCAATAGGTGTGTTTGTGTCATAGGATGATCAATTAGGTCATTTTAGTCCTCCCAAGGCTTATTCTTGTCCAATTAGGGTTTTTAACCAATCTTGTGAATCCAATAAGTTCATTTGTGTCATTGGATTAACATTTAGGTCATTTTCGTCCTCCCTAGGCATATTCTTGTCCAATTAGGGGTTTTAACCAATCTTGTGCATCCAATAGGTGTGTTTGTGTCATTGGATGATCAATTAGGTTATTTTCGTCCTCCCTAGGCTTATTCTTGTCCAATTAGGGTTTTTAACCAATCTTGTGCATCCAATAAGTTGAGTTGTGTCATTGGATTAACATTTAGGTCATTTTCGTTCTCCCTAGGCTTATTCTTGTCCAATTAGGGTTTTTAACCTATCTTGTGCATCCAATAACTTTGTTTGTGTTATTGAATTAATATTTAGGTTATTTTCATCCTCCCTAGGCATATTCATGTCCAATTAGGGTTTTTAACCAATCTTGTGCATCCAATAGGTGTGTTTGTGTCATTGGATGATCAATTAGGTCATTTTCGTCCTCCCTAGGCTTATTCTTGTCCAATTAGGGTTTTTAACCAATCTTGTGCATCCAATAGGTGTGTTTGTGTCAATGGATGATCAATAAGGTCATTTTCGTCCTCCCTAGGCTTATTATTCTTGTCCAATTAGGGTTTTTAACCAATCTTGTGCATCCAATAGGTGTGTTTGTGTCATTGGATGATCAATTAGGTCATTTTCGTCCTCCCTAGGCTTATTCTTGTCCAATTAGGGTTTTTAACCAATCTTGTGCATCCAATAAGTTTGTTTGTTTCATTGAATTAATATTTAGGTCATTTTCGTCCTCCCTAGGCATATTCTTGTCCAATTAGGGTTTTTAACCAATCTTGTGCATCCAATAGGTGTGTTTGTGTCACTGGATGATCAGTTAGGTCATTTTCGTCCTCCCTAGGCATATTCTTGTCCAATTAGGGTTTTTAAGGAATCTTGTGCATCCAATAGGTGTGTTTGTGTCATTGGATGATCAATTAGGTCATTTTCGTCCTCCCTAGGCTTATTCTTGTCCAATTAGGGTTTTTAACCAATCTTGTGCATCCAATAAGTTGAGTTGTGTCATTGGATTAACATTTAGGTCATTTTTGTCCTCCCTAGGCTTATTCTTGTCCAATTAGGGTTTTTAACCAATCTTGTGCATCCAATAAGTTCATTTGTGTCATTGGATTAACATTTTGGTCATTTTCGTCCTGCCTAGGCATATTCTTGTCAAATTAGGGTTTTTAACCAATCTTGTGCATCCAATAGGCGTGTTTGTGTCATTGGATGATCAATTAGGTCATTTTCGTCCTCCCTAGGCATATTCTTGTCCAATTAGGGTTTTTAACCAATCTTGTGCATCCAATAGGTGTGTTTGTGTCATTGGATGATCAATTAGGTCATTTTCGTCCTCCATAGGCTTATTCTTGTCCAATTAGGGTTTTTAACCAATCTTGTGCATCCAATAAGTTGAGTTGTGTCATTGGATTAACATTTAGGTCATTTTCGTCCTCCCTAGGCTTATTCTTGTCCAATTAGAGTTTTTAACCAATCTTGTGGATCCAAAAGGTGTGTTTGTTTCATTGGATGATCAATTAGGTCATTTTCGTCCTACCTAGGCATATTCTTGTCCGATTAGGGTTTTTAACCAATCTTGTGCATTCAATAGGTCTGTTTGTGTCATTGGATGATCAATTAGGTCATTTTCGTCCTCCCTAGGCATATTCTTGTCCAATTAGGGTTTTTAACCAATCTTGTGCATCCAATAGGTGTGTTTGTGTCATTGGATGATCAATTAGGTCATTTTCGTCCTCCCTAGGCATATACTTGTCCAATTAGGGTTTTTAACCAATCTTGTGCATCCAATAGGTGTGTTTATGTCATTGGATGATCAATTAGGTCACTTTCGTCCTCCCCAGGCATATTCTTGTCCAATTAGAGTTTTTAACCAATCTTGTGCATCCAATAGGTGTGTTTGTGGCAATGGATGATCAATTAGGTCATTTTCGTCCTCCCTAGGCTTATTCTTGTCCAATTAGGGTTTTTAACCAATCTTGTGCATCCAATAGGTGAGTTTGTGTCATTGGATTAACATTTAGGTCATTTTCGTCCTCCCTAGGCTTATTCTTGTCCAATTAGGGTTTTTAACCAATCTTGTGCATCCAATAAGTTTGTTTGTGTCATTGAATTAATATTTAAGTCATTTTCGTCCTCCCTAGGCATATTCTTGTCCAATTAGGGTTTTTAACCAATCTTATGCATTCAATAGGTGTGTTTGTGTCATTGGATGATCAATTAGGTCATTTTCGTCCTCCCTAGGCATATTCTTGTCCAATTAGGGTTTTTAACCAATCTTGTGCATCCAATAGGTGTGTTTGTGTCATTGGATGATCAATTAGGTCATTTTCGTCCTCCCTAGGGTTATTCTTGTCCAATTAGGGTTTTTAACCAATCTTGTGCATCCAATAAGTTGAGTTGTGTCATTGGATTAATATTTAGGTCATTTTCATTCTCCCTAGGCTTATTTTTGTCGAATTAGGTTTTTAACCAATCTTGTGCATCCAATAAGTTCATTTGTGTCATTGGATTAACATTTAGGTCATTTTCGTCCTCCCTAGGCATATTCTTGTCCAATTAGGGTTTTTAACCAATCTTGTGCATCCAATAGGTGTGTTTGTGTCATTGGATGATCAATTAGGTCATTTTCGTCCTCCCTAGGCTTATTCTTGTCCAATTAGGGTTTTTAACCAATCTTGTGCATCCAATAGGTGTGTTTGTGTCATTGGATGATCAATTAGGTCATTTTCGTCCTCCCTAGGCTTATTCTTGTCCAATTAGGGTTTTTAACCAATCTTGTGCATCCAATAGGTGTGTTTGTGTCTTTGGATGATCAATTAGGTCATCTTCGCCCTCCGTAGGCCTATTCTTGTCCAATTAGGGTTTTTAACCAATCTATTGCATCCGATAAGTTTTTTTGTGTCATTGAATTAATATTTAGGTCATTTTCGTCCTCCCTAGGCATATTCTTGTCCAATTAGGGTTTTTAACCAATCTTGTGCATCCAATAGGTGTGTTTGTGTCATTGGATGATCAATTAGGTCATTTACGTCCTCCCTAGGCTTATTCTTGTCCAATTAGGGTTTTTAACCAATCTTGTGCATCCAATAACTTTGTTTATGTCATTGAATTAATATTTAGGTCATTTTCGTCCTCCCTAGGCATATTCTTGTCCAATTAGGGTTTTTAACCAATCTTGTGCATCCAATAGGTGTGTTTGTGTCATTGGATGATCAATTAGGTCATTTTCGTCCTCCCTAGGCTTATTCTTGTCCAATTAGGGTTTTTAACCAATCTTGTGCATCTAATAGGTGTGTTTGTGTCATTGGATGATCAATTAGGTCATTTTCGTCCTCCCAAAGCTTATTCTTGTCCAATTAGGGTTTTTAACCAATGTTGTGCATCCGATAAGTTTGTTTGTGTCATTGAATTAATATTTAGGTCATTTTCGTCCTCCCTAGGCATATTCTTGTCCAATTAGGGTTTTTAACCAATCTTGTGCATCCAATAGGTGTGTTTGTGTCATTGGATGATCAATTAGGTCATTTTCGTCCTCCCTAGGCTTATTCTTGTCCAATTAGGGTTTTTAACCAATCTTGTGCATCCAATTGGTGTGTTTGTGTCATTGGATGATCAATTAGGTTATTTTCGTCCTTCCTAGGCTTATTCTTGTCCAATTAGGGTTTTTAACCAATCTTGTGCATCCAATAAGTTGAGTTGTGTCATTGGATTAACATTTAGGTCATTTTCGTCCTCCCTAGGCTTATTCTTGTCCAATTAGGGTTTTTAACCAATCTTGTGCATCCAATAAGTTCATTTGTGTCATTGGATTAACATTTAGGTCATTTTCGTCCTCCCTAGGCATATTCTTGTCCAATTAGAGTTTTAGACCAATCTTGTGCATCCAATAGGTGTGTTTGTGTCATTGGATGGTCAATTAGGTTATTTTCGTCCTCCCTAGCCTTATTCTTGTCCAATTAGGGTTTTTAACTAATCTTGTGCATCCAATAAGTTCATTTGTGTCATTGGATGATCAATTAGGTCATTTTCGTCCTCCCTAGGCATATTCTTGTCCAATTAGGGTTTTTAACCAATCTTGTGCATCCAATAGGTGTGTTTGTGTCATTGGATGATCAATTAGGTCATTTTCGTCCTCCCTAGGCATATTCTTGTCCAATTAGGGTTTTTAACCAATCTTGTGCATCCAATAGGTGTGTTTGTGTCATTGGATGATCAATTAGGTCATTTTCGTCCTCCCAAGGCATATTCTTGTCCAATTAGGGTTTTTAACCAATCTTGTGCATCCAATAGGTGTGTTTGTGTCATTGGATGATCAATTAGGTCATTTTCATCCTCCCTAGGCATATTCTTGTCCTATTAGGGTTTTTAACCAATCTTGTGGATCCAATAAGTTTATTTGTGTCTTTGAATTAATATTTAGGTCATTTTCGTCCTCCCCAGACATATTCTTGTCCAATTAGGATTTTTAACAAATCTTATGCATCCAATAGGTGTGTTTGTGTCAATGGATGATCAAATAGGTTATTTACGTCCTCCCTAGGCTTATTCTTGTCCAATTAAAGTTTTTAACCAATCTTGTGCATCCAATAACTTTGTTTGTGTCATTAAATTAATATTTAGGTCATTTTCGTCCTCCCTATGCATATTCTTGTCCAATTAGGGTTTTTAACCAATCTTGTGCATCCAATAGGTGTGTTTGTGTCATTGGATGATCAATTAGGTCATTTTCGTCCTCCCTAGGCTTATTCTTGTCCAATTAGGGTTTTTAACCAATCTTGTGCATCCAATAGGTGTGTTTGTGTCATTGGATGATCAATTAGGTCATTTTCGTCCTCCCTAGGCTTATTATTGTCCAATTAGGGTTTTTTACCAATCTTGTGCATCCAATAAGTTCATTTGTGTCATTGGATGATCAATTAGGTCATTTTCGTCCTCCCTAGGCATATTCTTGTCCATCTTGGGTTTTAAACCAATCTTGTGCATCCAATAGGTGTGTTTGTGTCATTAGATGATCAATTAGGTCATTTTTGTCCTCCCTAGGCTTATTCTTGTCCAATTAGGGTTTTTAACCAATCTTGTGCATCCAATAGGTGTGTTTGTGTCATTGGATGATCAATTAGGTCATTTTCGTCCTCCCTAGGCTTATTCTTGTCCAATTAGGGTTTTTAACCAATCTTGTGCATCCAATAGGTGTGTTTGTGTCATTGGATGATCAATTAGGTCATTTTCGTCCTCCCTAGGCTTATTCTTGCCCAATTAGGTTTTTCAACCAATCTTGTGCATCCAATAAGTTGAGTTGTGTCATTGAATTAGCATTTAGGTCATTTTCGTCCTCCCTAGGCATATTCTTGTCCAATTAGGGTTTTTAACCAATCTTGTGCTTCCAATAGGTGTGTTTGTTTCATTGGATGATCAATTAGGTCATTTTCGTCCTCCCTAGGCATATTCTTGTCCATTTAGGGTTTTTAACCAATCTTGTGCATCCAATAGGTGTGTTTGTGTCATTGGATGATCAATTAGGTCATTTTCGTCCTCCCTAGGCTTATTCTTCTCCAATTAGGGTTTTTAATTAATCTTGTGCATCCAATAGGTGTGTTTGTGTCATTGGATGATCAATTAGGTCATTTTCGTCCTCCCTAGGCATATTCTTGTCCAATTAGGGTTTTTAACCAATCTTGTGCATCCAATAAGTTTGTTTGTTTCATTGAATTAATATTTAGGTCATTTTCGTCCTCCCTAGGCATATTCTTGTCCAATTAGGGTTTTTAACCAATCTTGTGCATCTAATAGGTGTGTTTGTGTCATTGGATGATCAATTAGGTCATTTTCGTCCTCCCTAGGCATATTCTTGTCCAATTAGGGTTTTTTAACGAATCTTGCGCATCCAATAGGTGTGTTTGTGTCATTGGATGATCAATTAGGTCATTTTCTTCCTGCCTAGGCTTATTCTTGTCCAATTAGGGTTTTTAACTAATCTTGTGCATCCAATAGGTGTGTTTGTGTCATTGGATGATCAATTAGGTCATTTTCGTCCTCCCTAGGCATATTCTTGTCCAATTAGGGTTTTTAACCAATCTTGTGCATCCAATAGGTGTGTTTGTGTCATTGGATGATCAATTAGGTCATTTTCGTCCTCCCTAGGCTTATTCTTCTCCAATTAGGGTTTTTAACAAATCTTGTGCATCCAATAAGTTCATTTCTGTCATTGGATGATCAATTAGGTCATTTTCGTCCTCCCTAGGTATATTCTTGTCCAACAAGGGTTTTTAACCAATCTTGTGCAACCAATAGATGTGTTTGTGTCTTTGGATGATCAATTAGGTCATTTTCGTCCTCCCTAGGCTTATTCTTGTCCAATTAGGGTTTTTAACCAATCTTGTGCATCCAATAGGTGTGTTTGTGTCATTGGTTGATCAATTAGGTCATTTTCGTCCTCCCTAGGCTTATTCTTGTCCAATTAGGGTTTTTAACCAATCTTGTGCATCCAATAGGTGTGTTTGTGTCATTGGATGATCAATTAGGTAATTTTCGTCCTCCATAGGCTTATTCTTGTCCAATTAGGGTTTTTAACCAATCTTGTGCATCCAATAAGTTTGTTTATGTCATTGAATTAATATTTAGGTCATTTTCGTCCTCCCTAGGCATATTCTCGTCCAATTAGGGTTTTTAACCAATCTTGTGCATCCAATAGGTGTGTTTGTGTCATTGGATGATCAATTAGGTCATTTTCGTCCTCCCTAGGCTTATTCTTGTCCAATTACGAGTTTTAATCAATCTTGTGCATCCAATAAGTTCATTTCTGTCATTGGATTAACATTTAGGTCATTTTCGTCCTCCCTAGGCATATTCTTGAACAATTAGGGTTTTTAACCAATCTTGTGCTTCCAATAGGTGTGTTTGTGTCATTGGATGATCAATTAGGTCATTTTCGTCCTCCCTAGGCTTATTCTTGTCCAATTAGGGTTTTTAACCAATCTTGTGCATCCAATAAGTTCATTTGTGTCATTGGATGATCAATTAGGTCATTTTCGTCCTCCCTAGGTATATTCTTGTCCAACTAGGGTTTTAAACCAATCTTGTGCATCCAATAGGTGTGTTTGTGTCTTTGGATGATCAATTAGGTCATTTTCGTCCTCCCTAGGCTTATTCTTGTCCAATTAGGGTTTTTAACCAATCTTGTGCATCCAATAGGTGTGTTTGTGTCATTGGATGATCAATTAGGTCATTTTCGTCCTCCCTAGGCTTATTCTTGTCCAATTAGGGTTTTTAACCAATCTTGTGCATCCAATAAGTTTGTTTATGTCATTGAATTAATATTTAGGTCATTTTCGTCCTCCCTAGGCATATTCTAGTCCAATTAGGGTTTTTAACCAATCTTGTGCATCCAATAGGTGTGTTTGTGTCATTGGATGATCAATTAGGTCATTTTCGTCCTCCCTAGGCTTATTCTTGTCCAATTAGGGTTTTTAATCAATCTTGTGCTTCCAATACGTGTGTTTGTGTCATTGGATGATCAATTAGGTCATTTTCGTCCTCACTAGGCTTATTCTTGTCCAATTAGGGTTTTTAACCAATCTTGTGCATCCAATAGGTGTGTTTGTGTCATTGGATGATCAATTAGGTCATTTTCGTCCTCCCTAGGCTTATTCTTGTCCAATTAGGGTTTTTAACCAATCTTGTGCATCCAATAACTTTGATTGTGTCATTGAATTAACATTTAGGTCATTTTCGTCCTCCCTAGGCATATTCTTGTCCAATTAGGGTTTTTAACCAATCTTGTGTCATTGGATGATCAATTAGGTCATTTTCGTCCTCCCTATGCTTATTCTTGTCCAATTAGGGTTTTTAACCAATCTTGTGCATCCAATAACTTTGATTGTGTCATTGAATTAATATTTAGGTCATTTTCGTCCTCCCTAGGCATATTCTTGTCCAATTAGGGTTTTTAACTAATCTTGTGCATCCAATAGGTGTGTTTGTGTCATTGGATGATCAATTAGGTCATTTTCGTCCTCCCTAGGCTTAATCTTGTCCAATTAGGGTTTTTAACCAATCTTGTGCATCCAATAGGTGTGTTTGTGTCATTGGATGATCAATTAGGTCATTTTCGTCCTCCCTACGCTTATTCTTGTCCAATTAGGGTTTTTAACCAATCTTGTGCATCCAATAGGTGTGTTTGTGTCATTGGATGATCAATTAGGTCATTTTCGTCCTCCCTAGGCATATTCTTGTCCAATTAGGGTTTTTAACGAATCTTGTGCATCCAATAGGTGTGTTTGTGTCATTGGATGATCAATTAGGTTATTTTCGTCCTCCCTAGGCTTATTCTCGTCCAATTAGGGTTTTTAACCAATCTTGTGCATCCAATAAGTTGAGTTGTGTCATTGGATTAACATTTAGGTCATTTTCGTCCTCCCTAGGGTTATTCTTGTCCAATTAGGGTTTTTAACCAATCTTGTGCATCCAATAACTTTGTTTGTGTCATTAAATTAATATTTAGGTCATTTTCGTCCTCCCTAGGCATATTCTTGTCCAATTAGGGTTTTTAACCAATCTTGTGCATCCAATAGGTGTGTTTGTGTCATCGGTTGATCAATTAGGTCATTTTCGTCCTCCCTAGGCATATTCTTGTCCAATTAGGGTTTTTAACCAATCTTGTGCATCCAATAAGTTGAGTTGTGTCATTGGATTAACATTTAGGTCATTTTCGTCCTCCCTAGGGTTATTCTTGTCCAATTAGGGTTTTTAACCAATCTTGTGCATCCAATAGGTGTGTTTGTGTCATTCGATGATCAATTAGGTCATTTTCGTCCTCCCTAGGCATATTCTTGTCCAATTAGGGTTTTTAACGAATCTTGTGCATCCAATAGGTGTGTTTGTGTCATTGGATGATCAATTAGGTTATTTTCGTCCTCCCTAGGCTTATTCTTGTCCAATTAGGGTTTTTAACCAATCTTGTGCATCCAATAAGTTGAGTTGTGTCATTGGATTAACATTTAGGTCATTTTCGTCCTCCCTAGGCTTATTCTTGTCCAATTAGGGTTTTTAACCAATCTTGTGCATCCAATAGGTGTGTTTGTGTCATTGGATGATCAATTAGGTCATTTTCTTCCTCCCTAGGCTTATTCTTTCCCAATTATGGTTTTTAACCAATCTTGTGCTTCCAACAAGTTGAGTTGTGTCATTGGATTAACATTTAGGTCATTTTCGTCCTCCCAAGGCTTATTCTTGTCCAATTAGGGTTTTGAACCAATCTTGTGCATCCAATAAGTTCATTTGTGTCATTGGATTAACATTTAGGTCATTTTCGTCCTCCCTAGGCATATTCTTGTCCAATTAGAGTTTTAGACCAATCTTGTGCATCCAATAGGTGTGTTTGTGTCATTGGATGATCAATTAGGTCATTTACGTCCTCCCTAGGCTTATTCTTGTCCAATTAGGGTTTTTAACCAATCTTGTGCATCCAATAACTTTGTTTGTGTCATTAAATTAATATTTAGGTCATTTTCGTCCTCCCTAGGCATATTCTTGTCCAATTAGGGTTTTTAACCAATCTTGTGCATCCAATAGGTGTGTTTGTGTCATTGGATGATCAATTAGGTCATTTTCGTCCTCCCTAGGCATATTCTTGTCCAATTAGGGTTTTTAACCAATCTTGTGCGTCCAATAGGTTTGTTTGTGTCATTGGATGATCAATTAGGTCATTTTTGTCCTCCCTAGGCATATTCTTGTCCAATTAGGGTTTTTAACCAATCTTGTGCGTCCGATAAGTTTGTTTGTGTTATTGAATTAATATTTAGGTCATTTTCGTCCTCCCTAGGCATATTCTTGTCCAATTAGGGTTTTTAACCAATCTTGTGCATCCAATAGGTGTGTTTGTGTCATTGGATGATCAATTAGGTCATTTTTGTCCTCCCTAGTCATATTCTTGTCCAACTAGGGTTTTTAACCAATCTTGTGCTTCCAATAGGTGTGTTTGTGTCATTAGATGATCTATTAGGTCATTCTGGTCCTCCCTAGGCTTATTCTTGTCCAATTAGGGTTTTTAACCAATCTTGTGCATCCAATAGGTGTGTTTGTGTCATTGGATGATCAATTAGGTCATTTTCGTCCTCCCTAGGCTTATTCTTGTCCAATTAGGGTTTTTAACCAATCTTGTGCATCCAATAGGTGTGTTTGTGTCATTGGATGATCAATTAGGTCATTTTCGTCCTGCCTAGGCTTATTCTTGTCCAATTAGGGTTTTTAACCAATCTTGTGCATCCAGTAGGTGTGTTTGTGTCATTGGATGATCAATTAGGTCATTTTCGTCCTCCCTAGGCTTATACTTGCCCAATTAGGGTTTTTAACCAATCTTGTGCATCCAATAGGTGTGTTTGTGTCATTGGATGATCAATTAGGTCATTTTCGTCCTCCCTAGGCTTATTCTTGTCCAATTAGGGTTTTTAACCAATCTTGTGCATCCAATAAGTTCATTTGTGTCATTGAATTAACATTTAGGTAATTTTCGTCCTCCCTAGGCATATTCTTGTTTAATTAGGGTTTTTAACCAATCTTGTGCATCCAATAGGTGTGTTTGTGTCATTGGATGATCAATTAGGTCATTTTCGTCCTCCCTAGGCTTATTCTTGTCCAATTAGGGTTTTTAACCAATCTTGTGCATCCAATAACTTGAGTTGTGTCATTGAATTAACATTTAGGTCATTTTCGTTCTCCCTAGGCTTATTCTTGTCCAATTAGGGTTTTTAACCAATCTTGTGCATCCAATAGGTGTGTTTGTGTCATTGGATGATCAATTAGGGTTTTTAACTAATCTTGTGCATCCAATAAGTTCATTTGTGTCATTGGATGATCAATTAGGTCATTTTCGTCCTCCCTAGGCATATTCTTGTCCAATTAGGGTTTTTAACCAATCTTGTGCATCCAATAGGTGTGTTTGTGGGATTGGATGATCAATTAGGTCATTTTCGTCCTCCCTAGGCTTATTCTTGTCCAATTAGGGTTTTTAACCAATCTTGTGCATCCAATAGGTGTGTTTGTGTCATTGGATGATCAATTAGGTCATTTTCGTCCTCCCTAGGCTTATTCTTGTCCAATTAGGGTTTTTAACCAATCTTGTGCATCCATTAAGTTCATTTGTGTCATTGGATGATCAATTAGGTCATTTTCGTCCTCCCTAGGCTTATTCTTGTCCAATTAGGGTTTTTAACCAATCTTGTGCATCCAATAAGTTGAGTTGTGTCATTGGATTAACATTTAGGTCATTTTCGTCCTCCCTAGGGTTATTCTTGTCCAATTAGGGTTTTTAACCAATCTTGTGCATCCAATAACTTTGTTTGTGTCATTAAATTAATATTTAGGTCATTTTCGTCCTCCCTAGGCATATTCTTGTCCAATTAGGGTTTTTAACCAATCTTGTGCATCCAATAAGTGTGTTTGTGTCATTGGATGATCAATTAGGTCATTTTCGTCCTCCCTAGGCTTATTCTTGCCCAATTAGGGTTTTTAACCAATCTTGTGCATCCAATAATTTGAGTTGTGTCATTGGATTAGCATTTAGGTCATTTTCGTCCTCCCTAGGCTGATTCTTGTCCAATTAGGATTTTTAACCAATCTTGTGCATCCCATAAGTTCATTTGTGTCATTGGATTAACATTTAGGTCATTTTCGTCCTCCCTAGGCATATTCTAGTCCAATTAGGGTTTTTAACCAATCTTGTGCATCCAATAGGTGTGTTTGTGTCATTGGATGATCAATTAGGTTATTTTCGTCCTCCCTAGGCTTATTCTTGTCCAATTAGGGTTTTTAACCAATCTTGTGCATCCAATAAGTTGAGTTGTGTCATTGGATTAACATTTAGGTCATTTTCGTCCTCCCTAGGCATATTCTTGTCCAATTAGGGTTTTTAACCAATCTTGTGCATCCAATAGGTGTGTTTGTGTCATTGGATGATCAATTAGGTCATTTTCGTCCTCCCTAGGCTTATTCTTGTCCAATTAGGGTTTTTAACCAATCTTGTGCATCCAATAAGTTCATTTGTGTCATTGGATTAACATTTAGGTCATTTTCATCCTGCCTAGGCATATTCTTGTCCAATTAGGGTTTTTAACCAATCTTGTGCATCCAATAGGTGTTTTTATGTCATTGGATGATCAATTAGGTTATTTTCGTCCTCCCTCGGCTTATTCTTGTCCAATTAGGGTTTTTAACCAATCTTGTGCATCCAATAGGTGTGTTTGTGTCATTGGATGACCAATTAGGTCATTTTCGTCCTCCCTAGGCATATTCTTGTCCAATTAGGGTTTTTAACCAATCTTCTGCATCCAATAGGTGTGTTTGTGGCAATGGATGATCAATTAGGTCATTTTCGTCCTCCCTAGGCTTATTCTTGTCCAATTAGGGTTTTTAACCAATCTTGTGCATCCAATAGGTGTGTTTGTGTCATTGGATGATCAATTAGGTCATTTTCGTCCTCCCTAGGCTTATTCTTGTCCAATTAGGGTTTTTAACCAATCTTGTGCATCCAATAAGTTAAGTTGTGTCATTGGATTAACATTTAGGTCATTTTCGTCCACCCTAGGCTTATTCTTGTCCAATTAGGGTTTTTAACCAATCTTGTGCATCCAATAGGTGTGTTTGTGTCATTGGATGATCAATTAGGTCATTTTCGTCCTCCCTAGGCTTATTCTTGCCCAATTAGGGTTTTTAACCAATCTTGTGCATCCAATAAGTTGAGTTGTGTCATTGGATTAGCATTTAGGTCATTTTCGTCCTCCCCAGGCTTATTCTTGTCCAATTAGGATTTTTAACCAATCTTGTGCATCCAATAAGTTCATTTGTGTCATTGGATGATCAATTAGGTCATTTTCGTCCTCCCTAGGCATATTCTTGTCCAATTAGGGTTTTTAACCAATCTTGTGCATCCAATAGGTGTGTTTGTGTCATTGGATGATCAATTAGGTCATTTTCGTCCTCCCTAGGCTTATTCTTGTCCAATTAGGGTTTTTAACCAATCTTGTGCATCTAATATGTGTGTTTGTGTCATTGGATGATCAATTAGGTCATTTTCGTCCTCCCTAGGCTTATTCTTGTCCAATTAGGGTTTTTAACCAATCTTGTGCATCCAATAGGTGTGTTTGTGTCATTGGATGATCAATTAGGTCATTTTCGTCCTCCCTAGGCTTATTCTTGTCCAATTAGGGTTTTTAACCAATCTTGTGCATCCGATAAGTTTGTTTGTGTCATTGAATTAATATTTAGGCCATTTTCGTCTTCCCTAGGCATATTCTTGTCCAATTAGGGTTTTTAACCAATCTTGTGCATCCAATAGGTGTGTTTGTGTCATTGGATGATCAATTAGGTCATTTTCGTCCTCCTTAGGCTTATTCTTGTCCAATTAGGGTTTTTTAACCAATCTTGTGCATCCAATAAGTTGAGTTGTGTCATTGGATTAACATTTAGGTCATATTCGTCCTCCCTAGGCTTATTCTTGTCCAATTAGGGTTTTTAACCAATCTTGTGCATCCAATAGGTGTGTTTGTGTCATTCGATGATCAATTAGGTCATTTTCGTCCTCCCTAGGCATATTCTTGTCCAATTAGGGTTTTTAACGAATCTTGTGCATCCAATAGGTGTGTTTGTGTCATTGGATGATCAATTAGGTTATTTTCGTCCTCCCTAGGCTTATTCTTGTCCAATTAGGGTTTTTAACCAATCTTGTGCATCCAATAATTTGAGTTGTGTCATTGGATTAACATTTAGGTCATTTTCGTCCTCCCTAGGCTTATTCTTGTCCAATTAGGGTTTTTAACCAATCTTGTGCATCCGATAAGTTTGTTTGTGTCATTGAATTAATATTTAGGTCATTTTCGTCCTCCCTAGGCATATTCTTGTCCAATTAGGGTTTTTAGCCAATCTTGTGCATCCAATAGGTATGTTTGTGTCATTGGATGATCAATTAGGTCATTTACGTCCTCCCTAGGCTTATTCTTGTCCAATTAGGGTTTTTAACCAATCTTGTGCATCCAATAACTTTGTTTGTGTCATTAAATTAATATTTAGGTCATTTTTGTCCTCCCTGGGCATATTCTTGTCCAATTATGGTTTTTAACCAATCTTGTGCATCCAATAGGTGTGTTTGTGTCATTGGATGATCAATTAGGTCATTTTCGTCCTCCCTAGGCATATTCTTGTCCAATTAGGGTTTTTAACCAATCTTGTGCATCCAATAGGTGTGTTTGTGTCATTGGATGATCAATTAGGTCATTTTCGTCCTCCCTAGGCTTATTCTTGTCCATTTAGGGTTTTAAACCAATATTGTGCATCCAATAGGTGTTTTTGTGTCATTGGGTGATCAATTAGGTCATTTTCGTCCTCCCTAGGCTTATTCTTGTCCAATTAGGGTTTTTAACCAATCTTGTGCATCCGATAAGTTTGTTTGTGTCATTGAATTAATATTTAGGTCATTTTCGTCCTCCCTAGGCATATTCTTGTCCAATTATGGTTTTTAACCAATCTTGTGCATCCAATAGGTCTGTTTGTCTCATTGGATGATCAATTAGGTCATTTTCGTCCTCCCTAGGCTTATTCTTGTCCAACTATGGTTTTTAACCAATCTTGTGCATCTAATAGGTGTGTTTGTGTCATTGGATGATCAATTAGGTCATTTTCGTCCTCCCTAGGCATATTCTTGTCCAATTAGGGTTTTTAACCAATCTTGTGCATCCAATAGGTGTGTTTGTGTCATTGGATGATCAATTAGGTCATTTTCGTCCTCCCTAGGCTTATTCTTGTCCATTTAGGGTTTTTAACCAATATTGTGCATCCAATAGGTGTGTTTGTGTCATTGGGTGATCAATTAGGTCATTTCCGTCCTCCCTAGGCTTATTCTTGTCCAATTAGGGTTTTTAACCATTCTTGTGCATCCGATAAGTTTGTTTGTGTCATTGAATTAATATTTAGGTAATTTTCGTCCTCCCTAGGCATATTCTTGTCAAATTAGGGTTTTTAACCAATCTTGTGAGTCCAATAGGTGTGTTTGTGTCATTGGACGATCAATTAGGTCATTTTCGTCCTCCCTAGGCTTATTCTTGTCCAATTAGGGTTTTTAACCAATCTTGTGCATCCAATAACTTTGTTTGTGTCATTGAATTAATATTTAGGTCATTTTTGTCCTCCCTAGGCATATTCTTGTCCAATTAAGGTTTTTAACCAATCTTGTGCATCCGATAGGTGTGTTTGTGTCATTGGATGATCAATTAGGTCATTTTCGTCCTCCCTAGGCATATTCTTGTCCAATTAGGGTTTTTAACCAATCTTGTGCATCCAATAGGTGTGTTTGTGTCATTGGATGATCAATTAGGTCATTTTCGTCCTCCCTAGGCTTATTCTTGTCCAATTAGGGTTTTTAACCAATCTTGTGCATCCAATACGTTCATTTGTGTCATTGGATTAACATTTTGGTCATTTTCGTCCTCCCTAGGCATATTCTTGCTCATTTAGAGTTTTAGACCAATCTTGTGCATCCAATAGGTGTGTTTGTGTCATTGGATGATCAATTAGGTAATTTTCGTCCTCCCAAAGCTTATTCTTGTCCAATTAGGGTTTTTAACTAATCTTGTGCATCCAATAAGTTCATTTGTGTCATTGGATGATCAATTAGGTCATTTTCGTCCTCCCTAGGCATATTCTTGTCCAATTAGGGTTTTTAACCAATCTTGTGCATCCAATAGGTGTGTTTGTGTCATTGGATGATCAATTAGGTCATTTTCGTCCTCCCTAGGCTTATTCTTGTCCAATTAGGGTTTTTAACCAATCTTGTGCATCCAATAGGTGTGTTTGTGTCATTGGATGATCAATTAGGTCATTTTCGTCCTCCCTAGGCCTATTCTTGCCCAATTAGGGTTTTTAACCAATCTTGTGAATCCAATAAGTTTGTTTGTGTCATTGAATTAATATTTAGGTCATTTTCGTCCTCCCTACGCATATTATTGTCCAATTAGGGTTTTTAACCAATCTTCTGCATCCAATAGGTGTGTTTGTGTCATTGGATGATCAATTAGGTCATTTTCGTCCTCCCTAGGCATATTCTTGTCCAATTAGGGTTTTTAACCAATCTTGTGCATCCAATAGGTGTGTTTGTGTCATTGGATGATCAATTAGGTCATTTTCGTCCTCCCTAGGCATATTCTTGTCCAATTAAGGTTTTTAACCAATCTTGTGCATCCAATAGGTGTGTTTGTGTCATTGGATGATCAATTAGGTTATTTTCGTCCTCCCTAGGCATATTCTTGTCCAATTAGGGTTTTTAACCAGTCTTGTGCATCCAATAGGTGTGTTGTGTCATTGGATGATCAATTAGGTCATTTTCGTCCTCCCTAGGCATATTCTTGTCCAATTAGGGTTTTTAACCAATCTTGTGCATCCAATAGGTGTGTTTGTGTCATTGGATGATCAATTAGGTCATTTTCGTCCTCCCTAGGCTTATTCTTGTCCATATAGGGTTGTTAACCAATCTTGGGCATCCGATAAGTTTGTTTGTGTCATTGAATTAATATTTAGGTCATTTTCGTCCTCCCTAGGCATATTCTTGTCCAATTAGGGTTTTTAACCAATCTTGTGCATCCAATAGGTGTGTTTGTGTCATTGGATGATCTATTAGGTCATTTTCGTCCTCCCTAGGCATATTCTTGCCCAATTAGGGTTTTTAACCAATCTTGTGCATCCAATAGGTGTGTTTGTGTCATTGGATGATCAATTAGGTCATTTTCGTCCTCCCTAGGCTTATTCTTGTCCAATTAGGGTTTTTAACCAATCTTGTGCATCCAACAGGTGTGTTTGTGTCATTGGATGATCAATTAGGTTATTTTCGTCCTCCCCAGGCTTATTCTTGTCCAATTAGGGTTTTTAACCAATCTTGTGCATCCAATAGGTGTGTTTGTGTCATTGGATGACCAATTAGGTCATTTTCGTCCTCCCTAGGCATATTCTTGTCCAATTAGGGTTTTTAACCAATCTTCTGCATCCAATAGGTGTGTTTGTGGCAATGGATGATCAATTAGGTCATTTTCGTCCTCCCTAGGCTTATTCTTGTCCAATTAGGGTTTTTAACCAATCTTGTGCATCCAATAGGTGTGTTTGTGTCATTGGATGATCAATTAGGTCATTTTCGTCCTCCCTAGGCTTATTCTTGTCCAATTAGGGTTTTTAACCAATCTTGTGCATCCAATAAGTTAAGTTGTGTCATTGGATTAACATTTAGGTCATTTTCGTCCACCCTAGGCTTATTCTTGTCCAATTAGGGTTTTTAACCAATCTTGTGCATCCAATAGGTGTGTTTGTGTCATTGGATGATCAATTAGGTCATTTTCGTCCTCCCTAGGCTTATTCTTGCCCAATTAGGGTTTTTAACCAATCTTGTGCATCCAATAAGTTGAGTTGTGTCATTGGATTAGCATTTAGGTCATTTTCGTCCTCCCCAGGCTTATTCTTGTCCAATTAGGATTTTTAACCAATCTTGTGCATCCAATAAGTTCATTTGTGTCATTGGATGATCAATTAGGTCATTTTCGTCCTCCCTAGGCATATTCTTGTCCAATTAGGGTTTTTAACCAATCTTGTGCATCCAATAGGTGTGTTTGTGTCATTGGATGATCAATTAGGTCATTTTCGTCCTCCCTAGGCTTATTCTTGTCCAATTAGGGTTTTTAACCAATCTTGTGCATCCAATAGGTGTGTTTATGTCATTGGATGCTCAATTAGGTCATTTTTGTCCTCCCTAGGCTTATTCTTGTCCAATTAGGGTTTTTAACCAATCTTGTGCATCCAATAGGTGTGTTTGTGTCATTGGATGATCAATTAGGTCATTTTCGTCCTCCCTAGGCTTATTCTTTCCCAATTAGGGTTTTTAACCAATCTTTTGCATCCAATAAGTTGAGTTGTGTCATTAGATTAACATTTAGGTCATTTTCGTCCTCCCTAGGCTTATTCTTGTCCAATTAGGGTTTTTAACCAATCTTGTGCATCCAATAGGTGTGTTTGTGTCATTGGATGATCAATTAGGTCATTTTCGTCCTCCCTAGGCTTATTCTTGTCCAATTAGGGTTTTTAACCAATCTTGTGCATCCAATAGGTGTGTTTGTGTCATTGGATGATCAATTAGGTCATTTTCGTCTTCCATAGGCATATTCTTGTCCAATTAGGGTTTTTAACGAATCTTGTGCATCCAATAGGTGTGTTTGTGTCATTGGATGATCAATTAGGTTATTTTCGTCCTCCCTAGGCTTATTCTTGTCCAATTAGGGTTTTTAACCAATCTTGTGCATCCAATAAGTTGAGTTGTGTCATTGGATTAACATTTAGGTCATTTTCGTCCTCCCTAGGCTTATTCTTGTCCAATTAGGGTTTTTAACAAATCTTGGGCATCCAATAGGTGTGTTTGTGTCATTGGATGATCAATTAGGTCATTTTCGTCCTCCCTAGGCTTATTCTTTCCCAATTAGGGTTTTTAACCAATCTTGTGCATCCAATAAGTTGAGTTGTGTCATTAGATTAACATTTAGGTCATTTTCGTCCTGCCTAGGCTTATTCTTGTCCCATTAGGGTTTTTAATCAATCTTGTGCATCCGATAAGTTCATTTGTGTCATTGGATTAACATTTAGGTCATTTTCGTCCTCCCTAGGCATATTCTTGTCCAATTAGGGTTTTTAACCAATCTTGTGCATCCAATAGGTGTGTTTATGTCATTGGATGATCAATTAGGTTATTTTCGTCCTCC
>JBBPBR010001668.1:0-13249 GCA_037974775.1 Cicer pinnatifidum
TATTGGATGCACAAGATTGGTTAAAAACCCTAATTGGACAAGAATAAGCCTAGGGAGGACGAAAATGACCTAATTGATCATCCAATGACACAAACACACCTATTGGATGCACAAGATTGGTTAAAAACCCTAGTTGGACAAGAATAAGCCTAGGGAGGACGAAAATGACCTAATTGATCATCCAATGACACAAACACACCTATTTGATGCACAAGATTGGTTAAAAACCCTAATTGGACAAGAATATGCCTAGTGAAGAGGAAAATGACCTAAATGTTAATTCAATGACACAAATGAACTTATTGGATGCTCAAGATTGGTTAAAAACCCTAATTGGACAAGAATAAGCCTAGGGAGGACGAAAATGACCTAATTGATCATCCAATGACACAAACACACCTATTGGATGCACAAGATTCGTTCAAAACCCTAATTGGACAAGAATAAGCCTAAGGAGGACGAAAATGACCTAATTGATCATCCAAAGACAAAAACACATCTATTGGATGCACAAGATTGGTTAAAAACCCTAGTTTGACAAAAATATACCTAAGGAGGACGAAAATGACCTAATTGATCATCCAATGACACAAACACACCTATTGGAAGCACAAGATTGGTTAAAAACCCTAATTGGATAAGAATATGCCTAGGGAGGACGAAAATGACCTTAATGTTAATCCAATGACACAAATGAACTTATTGGATGCACAAGATTGATTAAAAACCCTAATTGGACAAGAATAAGCCTAGGGAGGATGAAAATGACCTAATTGATCACCCAATGACACAAACACACCTATTGGTTGCACAAGATTGGTTAAAAACCCTAATTGGACCAGAATATGCCTAGGGAGGACGAAAATGATCTAAATATTAATTCAATGACATAAACAAACTTATTGGATGCACAAGATTAGTTAAAAACCCTAATTGTACAAGAATAAGCCTAGGGAGGACGAAAATGACCTAATTGATCATCCAATAACACAAACACACCTATTGGATGCACAAGACTGCATAAAAACCCTAATTTGACAAGAATAAGACTAGGGAGGACGAAAATAACCTAATTGATCATCCAATGACACAAACACACCTATTGGATGCACAAGATTGGTTAAAAACCCTAATTGGACCAGAATATGCCTAGGGAGGACGAAAATGACCTAAATATTAATTCAATAAAACAAACAAGCTTATTGGATGCACAAGATTGGTTAAAAACCCTAATTGGACAAGAATATGCCTAGGGAGGACGAAAATGACCTAATTGATCATCCAATGACACAAACACACCTATTGGATTCACAAGATTGGTTAAAAACCCTAATTGGACAAGAATAAGCCTAGGGAGGACGAAAATGACCTAATTGATCATCCAATGACACAAACACACCTATTGGATGCACATGATTGGTTAAAAACCCTAATTTGACAAGAATAAGCCTAGGGAGGACAAAAATGACCTAATTGATCATCCAATGACACAAACACACCTATTGGATGCACAAGATTGGTAAAAAACCCTAATTGGACAAGAATATGCCTAGGGAGGACGAAAATGACCTAATTGATCATCCAATGACACAAACACACCTATTGGATGCACAAGATTGGTTAAAAACCCTAATTGGACAAGAATAAGCCTAGGGAGGACGAAAATGACCTAATTGATCATCCAATGACACAAACACACCTATTGGATGCACAAGATTGGTTAAAAACCCTAATTGTAAAAGAATATGCCTAGGGAGGACGAAAATGACCTAATTGATCATCCAATGACACAAACACACCTATTGGATGCACAAGATTGGTTAAAAACCCTAATTGGACAAGAATATGCCTAGGGAGGACGAAAATGACCTAAATATTAATTCAATGACACAAACAAAGTTATTGGATGCACAAGATTGGTTAAAAACCCTAATTTAACAAGAATAAGTCAAGGGAGGACGAAAATGACCTAATTGATCATCCAATGACACAAATGAACTTATTGGATGCACAAGATTTGTTAAAAACCCTAATTGGACAAGAATAAGCCTAGGGAGGACGAAAATGACCTAATTGATCATCCAATGACACAAACACACCTATTGGATGCACAAGATTGGTTAAAAACCCTAATTGGACAAGAATATGCCTAGGGAGGACGAAAATGACCTAAATGTTAATCCAATGACACAACTCAACCTATTGGATGCACAAGATTGGTTAAAAACCCTAATTGGACAAGAATAAGCCTAGGGAGGACGATAAATGACCTAATTGATCATCCAATGACACAAACACACCTATTGGATGCACAAGATTGGTTAAAAACCCTAATTGGACAAGAATAAGCCTAGGGAGGACGAAAATGACCTAATTGATCATCCAATGACACAAACACACCTATTGGATGCACAAGATTGGTTAAAAACCCTAATTGGACAAGAATAAGCCTAGGGAGGATGAAAATTACCTAATTGATCATCCAATGACACAAACACACCTATTGGAAGCACAAGATTGGTTAAAAACCCTAATTGGACAAGAATAAGCCTAGGGAGGACGAAAATGACCTAATTGATCATCCAATGACACAAACACACCTATTGGATGCACAAGATTCGTTCAAAACCCTAATTGGACAAGAATAAGCCTAGGGAGGATGAAAATGACCTAATTGATCATTCAAAGACACAAACCAATCTATTGGATGCACAAGATTGGTTAAAAACCCTAGTTGGACAAGAATATACCTAGGGAGGACGAAAATGACCTAATTGATCATCCAATGACACAAATGAACTTATTGGATGCACAAGATTGGTTAAAAACCCTAATTGGACAAGAATAAGCCTAGGGAGGACGAAAATGACCTAATTGATCATCCAATGACACAAACACACCTATTGGAAGCACAAGATTGGTTAAAAACCCTAATTGGACAAGAATATGCCTAGGGAGGACGAAAATGACCTAAATGTTAATCCAATGACACAAATCAACTTATTGGATGCACAAGATTGATTAAAAACCCTAATTGGACAAGAATAAGCCTAGGGAGGACGAAAATGACCTAAATGTTAATCCAATGACACAAATGAACTTATTGGATGCACAAGATTGATTAAAAACCCTAATTGGACAAGAATAAGCCTAGGGAGGACGAAAATGACCTAATTGATCATCCAAAGACACAAACACATCTATTGGATGCACAAGATTGGTTAAAAACCCTAGTTGGACAAGAATATACTTAGGGAGGACGAAAATGACCTAATTGATCATCCAATGAGACAAATGAACTTATTGGATGCACATGATTGGTTAAAAACCCTAATTGGACAAGACTAAGCCTAGGGAGGACGAAAATGACCTAATTGATCATCCAATGACACAAACACACCTATTGGATGCACAAGATTTGTTAAAAACCCTAATTGGACAAGAATAAGCCTAGGGAGGACGAAAATAACTTAATTGACCATCCAACGACACAAACACACCTATTGGATGCACAAGATTGGTTAAAAACCCTAATTGGACAAGAATAAGCCTAGGGAGGACGAAAATGACCTAATTGATCATCCAATGACACAAACACACCTATTGGATGCACAAGATCAGTGAAAAACCCTAGTTGGACAAGAATATGCCTAGGGAGGACGAAAATGACCTAATTGATCATTCAATGACACAAATGAACTTATTGGATGCACAAGATTGGTTAAAAACCCTAATTGGACAAGAATAAGCCTAGGGAGGACGAAAATGACCTAATTGATCATCCAATGACACAAACACACCTATTGGATGCACAAGATTGGTTAAAAACCCTAATTGGACAAGAATAAGCCTAGGGAGGACGAAAATGACCTAATTGATCATCCAATGACACAAACACACCTATTGGATGCACAAGATTGGTTAAAAACCCTAATTGGACAAGAATAAGCCTAGGGAGGATGAAAATGACCTAATTGATCATCCAATGACACAAACACACCTATTGGATGCACAAGATTGGTTTAAAACCCTAGTTGTACAAGAATATGCCTAGGGAGGACGAAAATGACCTAATTGATCATCCAATGACACAAATGAACTTATTGGATGCACAAGATTGGTTAAAAACCCTAATTGGACAAGAATAAGCCTAGGGAGGACGAAAATGACCTAATTGATCATCCAATGACACAAACACACCTATTGGATGCACAAGATTGGTTAAAAACCCTAATTGGACAAGAATATTCCTAGGGAGGACGAAAATGACCTAAATATTAATTCAATGACACAAACAAAGTTATTGGATGCACAAGATTGGTTAAAAACCCTAATTGGACAAGAATAAGCCTAGGAATGACGAAAATGACCTAATTGATCATCCAATGACACAAACACACCTATTGGATGCACAAGATTGGTTAAAAACCCTAATTGGACAAGAATATGCCTAGGGAGGACGAAAATGACCTAATTGATCATCCAATGACACAAACATACCTATTGGATCCACAAGATTGGTTAAAAACCCTAATTGGACAAGAATATGGCTAGGGAGGACGAAAATGACCTAAATATTAATTCAATGACACAAACAAACTTATCGAATGGACAAGATTGGTTAAAAACCCTAATTGGACAAGAATAAGCCTAGGGAGGACGAAAATGACCTAATTGATCATCCAATGACACAAACACACCTATTGGATGCACAAGATTCGTTAAAAACCCTAATTGGACAAGAATATGCCTAGGGAGGACGAAAATGACCTAATTGATCATCCAATGACACAAACACACCTATTGGATGCACAAGATTGGTTAAAAACCCTAATTGGACAAGAATATGCCTAGGGAGGACGAAAATGACCTAAATATTAATTCAATGAAAAAAACAAACCTATTGGATGCACAAGATTGGTTAAAAACCCTAATTGGACAAGAATATGCCTAGGGAGGACGAAAATGACCTAAATGTTAATCCAATGACACAAATGAACTTATTGGATGCACAAGATTGGTTAAAAACCCTAATTGGACAAGAATACGCCTAGGGAGGACGAAAATGACCTAAATATTAATTCAATGACACAAACAAATTTATTGGATGCACAAGATTGGTTAAAAACCCTAATTGGACAAGAATAAGCCTAGGGAGGACGAAAATGACCTAATTGATCATCCAATGACACAAACACACCTATTGGATGCACAAGATTGGTTAAAAACCCTAATTGGACAAGAATAAGCCTAGGGAGGACGAAAATGACCTAATTGATCATCCAATGACACAAACACACCTATTGGATGCACAAGATTGGTTAAAAACCCTAATTGGACAAGAATAAGCCTAGGGAGGACGAAAATGACCTAATTGATCATCCAATGACACAAACACATCTATTGGAAGCACAAGATTGGTTAGAAACCCTAGTTGGACAAGAATATGCCTAGGGAGGACGAAAATGACCTAATTGATCATCCAATGACACAAATGAACTTATTGGATGCACAAGATTGCTTAAAAACCCTAATTGGACAAAAATAAGCATAGAAAGGACGAAAATGACCTAATTGATCATCCAATGACACAAACACACCTATTGGATGCACAAGATTGGTTAAAAACCCTAATTGGACAAGAATAAGCCTAGGGAGGACGAAAATGACCTAATTGATCATCCAATGACACAAACACACCTATTGGATGCACAAGATTGGTTAAAAACCCTAATTGGACAAGAATAAGCCTAGGGAGGACGAAAATGACCTAATTGATCATCCAATGACACAAACACACCTATTGGATGCACAAGATTCGTTCAAAACCCTAATTGGACAAGAATAAGCCTAGGGAGGATGAAAATGACCTAATTGATCATCCAAAGACACAAACCAATCTATTGGATGCACAAGATTGGTTAAAAACCCTAGTTGGACAAGAATATACCTAGGGAGGACGAAAATGGCCTAATTGATCATCCAATGACACAAATGAACTTATTGGATGCACAAGATTGGTTAAAAACCCTAATTGGACAAGAATAAGCCTAGGCAGGACGAAAATGACCTAATTGATCATCCAATGACACAAACACACCTATTGGATGCACAAGATTGGTTAAAAACCCTAATTAGACAAGAATAAGCCTAGGGAGGACGAAAATGACCTAATTGATCATCCAATGACACAAACACACCTATTGGATGCACAAGATTCGTTCAAATCCCTAATTGGACAAGAATAAGCCTAGGGAGGATGAAAATGACCTAATTGATCATCCAAAGACACAAACCAATCTATTGGATGCACAAGATTGGTTAAAAACCCTAGTTGGACAAGAATATACCTAGGGAGGACGAAAATGACCTAATTGATCATCCAATGACACAAATGAACTTATTGGATGCACAAGATTGGTTAAAAACCCTAATTGGACAAGAATAAGCCTAGGGAGGACGAAAATGACCTAATTGATCATCCAATGACACAAACACACCTATTGGAAGCACAAGATTGGTTAAAAACCCTAATTGTTCAAGAATATGCCTAGGGAGGACGAAAATGACCTAAATGTTAATCCAATGACAGAAATGAACTTATTGGATGCACAAGATTGATTAAAACTCGTAATTGGACAAGAATAAGCCTAGGGAGGACGAAAATGACCTAATTGATCATCCAATGACACAAACACACCTATTGGATGCACAAGATTGGTTAAAAACCCTAATTGGACGAGAATATGCCTAGGGAGGACGAAAATGACCTAAATATTAATTCAATGACATAAACAAACTTATTGGATGCACAAGATTGGTTAAAAACCCTAATTGGACAAGAATAAGCCTATGGAGGACGAAAATTACCTAATTGATCATCCAATGACACAAACACACCTATTGGATGCACAAGATTGGTTAAAAACCCTAATTGGACAAGAATAAGCCTAGGGAGGACGAAAATGACCTAATTGATCATCCAAAGACACAAACACATCTATTGGATGCACAAGATTGGTTAAAAACCCTAGTTGGACAAGAATATACCTAGGGAGGACGAAAATGACCTAATTGATCATCCAAAGATACAAACACATCTATTGGTTGCACAAGATTGGTTAAAAACCCTTGTTGGACAAGAATATACCTAGGGAGGACGAAAATGACCTAATTGATCATCCAATGACACAAATGAACTTATTGGATGCACAAGATTGGTTAAAAACCCTAATTGGACAAGAATAAGCCTAGGGAGGACGAAAATGACCTAATTGAGCATCCAATGACACAAACACACCTATTGGATGCACAAGATTGGTTAAAAACCCTAATTGGACAAGAATATGCCAAGGGAGGACGAAAATGACCTAAATATTAATTCAATGACACAAAACAAAGTTATTGGATGCACAAGATTGGTTAAAAACCCTAATTGGACAAGAATAAGCCTAGGGAGGACGAAAATGACCTAATTGATCATCCAATGACACAAACACACCTATTGGATGCACAAGATTGGTTAAAAACCCTAATTGGACAAGAATAAACCTAGGGAGGACGAAAATGACCTAATTGATCATCCAATGACACAAACACACCTATTGGATGCACATGATTGGTTAAAAACCCTAATTGGACAAGAATAAACCTAGGGAGGACGAAAATGACCTAATTGATCATCCAATGACACAAACACACCTATTGGATGCACAAGATTGGTTAAAAACCCTAATTGGACAAGAATATGCCTAGGGAGGACGAAAATGACCTAAATATTAATTCAATGACACAAACAAAGTTATTGGATGCACAAGATTGGTTAAAAATCCTAATTGGACAAGAATAAGCATAGAAAGGACGAAAATGACCTAATTGATCATCCAATGACACAAACACACCTATTGGATGCACAAGATTGGTTAAAAACCCTAATTGGATAAGAATATGCCTAGGGAGGACGAAAATGACCTAATCGATCATCCAATGACACAAACACACCTATTGGATGCACAAGATTGGTTAAAAACCCTAATTGGACAAGAATTTGCCTAGGGAGGAGGAAACTGACCTAATTGATCATCCAATGACACAAACACACCTATTGGATGCACAAGATTGGCTAAAAACCCTAATTGGACTAGAATATGCCTAGGGAGGACGAAAATGACCTAAATATTAATTCAATGACACAAACAAAGTTATTGGATGCACAAGATTGGTTAAAAACCCTAATTTGACAAGAATAAGCCAAGGGAGGACGAAAATGACCTAACCGATCATCCAATGACACAAACACACCTATTGGATGCACAAGATTGGTTAAAAACCCTAATTGGACAAGAATAAGCCTAGGGAGGACGAAAATGACCTAATTGATCATCCAATGACACAAACACACCTATTGGATGCACAAGATTGGTTAAAAACCATAATTGGACAAGAATAAGCCTAGGGAGGACGAAAATGACTTAATTGATCATCCAATGACACAAACACACCTATTGGATGCACAAGATTGGTTAAAAACCCTAATTGGACAAGAATATGCCTAGGGAGGACGAAAATGACCTAAATGTTAATCCAATGACACAAATGAACTTATTGGATGCACAAGATTGGTTAAAAACCCTAATTGGACAAGAATAAGCATAGGGAGGACGAAAATGACCTAAATGTTAATCCAATGACACAGCTCAACTTATTGGATGCACAAGATTGGTTAAAAACCCTAATTGGACAAGAATAAGCCTATGGAGGACGAAAATGACCTAAATGTTAATCCAATGACACAACTCAACTTATTGGATGCACAAGATTGGTTAAAAACCCTAATTTGACAAGAATATGCCTAGGGAGGACGAAAAAGACCTAATTGATCGTCCGATGACACAAACACACCTATTGGATGCACAAGATTGGTTAAAAACCCTAATTGGACAAGAATAAGCCTAGGGAGGACGAAAATGACCTAATTGATCATCCAATGACACAAACACACCTATTGGATGCACAAGATTGGTTAAAAACCCTAATTGGACAAGAATAAGCCTAGGGAGGACGAAAATGACCTAATTGATCATCCAATGACACAAACACACCTATTGGATGCACAAGATTGGTTAAAAACCCTAATTGGACAAGAATATGCCTAGGGAGGAGGAAAATGACCTGAATATTAATTCAATGACACAAACAAAGTTATTGGATGCACAAGATTGGTTAAAAACCCTAATTGGACAAGAATAAGCCTAGGGAGGACGAAAATGACCTAATTGATCATCCAATGACACAAATGAACTTATTGGATGCACAAGATTGGTTAAAAACCCTAATTGGACTAGAATAAGCCTAGGGAGGACGAAAATGACCTAATTGATCATCCAATGACACAAACACACCTATTGGATGCACAAGATTGGTTAAAAACCCTAATTGGACAAGAATAAGCCTAGGGAGGACGAAAATGACCTAATTGATCATCCAATGTCACAAACACACCTATTGGATGCACAAGATTTGTTAAAAACCCTAATTGGACAAGAATATGCCTAGGGAGGACGAAAATGAAATAAATATTAATTCAATGAAACAAACAAACTTATTGGATGCACAAGATTGGTTAAAAACCCTAATTGGACAAGAATAAGCCTAGGGAGGACGAAAATGACCTAATTGATCATCCAATGACACAAACACACCTATTGGATGCACAAGATTGGTTAAAAACCCTAATTGGACAAGAATATGCCTAGGGAGGACAAAAATGACCTAAATAATAATTCAATGACATAAACAAACTTATTGGATGAACAAAATTGGTTAAAAACCCTAATTGGACAAGAATATGCCTAGGGAGGACGAAAATGACCTAATTGATCATCCAATGACACAAACACACCTATTGGATGCACAAGATTGGTTAAAAACCCTAATTGGACAAGAATATGCCTAGGGAGGACGAAAATGACCTAAATATTAATTCAATGACATAAACAAACTTATTGGATGAACAAAATTGGTCAAAAACCCTAATTGGACAAGAATATGCCTAGGGAGGACGAAAATGACCTAATTGATCATCCAATGACACAAACACACCTATTGGATGCACAAGATTGGTTAAAAACCCTAATTGGACAAGAATATGCCTAGGGAGGACGAAAATGACCTAAATATTAATTCAATGACATAAACAAACTTATTGGATGAACAAAATTGGTTAAAAACCCTAATTGGACAAGAATATGCCTAGGGAGGACGACAATGACCTAATTGATCGTCCAATGACACAAACACACCTATTGGATGCACAAGATTGGTTAAAAACCCTAATTGGACAAGAATATGCCTAGGGAGGACGAAAATGACCTAAATATTAATTCAATGAAACAAACAAACTTATTGGATGCACAAGATTGGTTAAAAACCCTAATTGGACAAGAATAAGCCTAGGGAGGACGAAAATGACCTAATTGATCATCCAATGACACAAACACACCTATTGGATGCACAAGGTTGGTTAAAACCCATAATTGGACAAGAATATGCCTAGGGAGGACGAAAATGACATAAATGTTAATCAAATGACACAAATGAACTTATTGGATGCACAAGATTGGTTAAAAACCCTAATTGGACAAGAATAAGCCTAGGGAGGACGAAAATGACCTAATTGATCATCCAATGACACAAACACACCTATTGGATGCACAAGATTGGTTAAAAACCCTAATTCGACAAGAATATGCCTAAGGAGGACGAAAATGACCTAAATATTAATTCAATGACACAAACAAAGTTATTGGATGCACAAGATTGGTTAAAAAACCTAATTGGACAAGAATAAGCCTTGGGATGATGAAAATGACCTAATTGATCATCAAATGACACAAACACACCTATTGGAAGCACAAGATTGGTTAAAAACCCTAATTGAACAAGAATATGCCTAGGGAGGACGAAAATGACCTAAATATTAATTCAATGACACACACACACCTATTGGAAGCACAAGATTGGTTAAAAACCCTAATTGGACAAGAATAAGCCTAGGGAGGACGAAAATGACCTAATTGATCATCCAATGACACAAACACACCTATTGGATGCACAAGATTCGTTAAAAACCCTAATTGGACAAGAATATGCCTAGGGAGGACGAAAATGACCTAATTGATCATCCAAGGACACAAACACACCTATTGGATGCACAAGATTGGTTAAAAACCCTAATTGGACAAGAATATGCCTAGGGAGGATGAAAATGACCTAATTGATCATCCAATGACACAAACACACCTATTGGATGCACAAGATTGGTTAAAAAGCCTAATTGGACAAGAATATGCCTAGGGAGGACGAGAATGACCTAAATATTAATTGAATGACACAAACAAACTTATTTGATGCACAAGATTGGTTAAAAACCATAATTGGACAAGAATAAGCCTAGGGAGGACGAAAATGACCTAATTGATCATCCAATGACACAAACACACCTATTGGATGCACAAGATTGGTTAAAAACCCTAATTGGACAAGAATAAGCCTAGGGAGGACGAAAATGACCTAATTGATCATCCAATGACACAAACACACCTATTGGATGCACAAGATTGGTTAAATACCCTAATTGGTCAAGAATATGCCTAGGGAGGACGAAAATGACCTAAATGTTAATCCAATGACACAAATGAACTTATTGGATGCACAAGATTGGTTAAAAACTCTAATTGGACAAGAATAAGCCGAAGGAGGACGAAAATGACCTAATTGATCATCAAATGACACAAACACACCTATTGGATGCACAAGATTGGTTAAAAACCCTAGTTGGACAACAATATGCCTAGGGAGGACGAAAATGACCTAATTGATCATCCAATGACACAAACACACCTATTGGATGCACAAGATTGGTTAAAAACCCTAATTGGACAAGAATAAGCCTAGGGAGGACGAAAATGACCTAATTGATCATCCAATGACACAAACACACCTATTGGATGCACAAGATTGGTTAAAAACCCTAATTGGACAAGAATAAGCCTAGGGAGGACGAAAATGACCTAATTGATCATCCAATGACACAAACACATCTATTGGAAGCACAAGATTGGTTAGAAACCCTAGTTGGACAAGAATATGCCTAGGGAGGACGAAAATGACCTAATTGATCATCCAATGACACAAATGAACTTATTGGATGCACAAGATTGCTTAAAAACCCTAATTGGACAAAAATAAGCATAGAAAGGACGAAAATGACCTAATTGATCATCCAATGACACAAACACACCTATTGGATGCACAAGATTGGTTAAAAACCCTAATTGGACAAGAATAAGCCTAGGGAGGACGAAAATGACCTAATTGATCATCCAATGACACAAACACACCTATTGGATGCACAAGATTGGTTAAAAACCCTAATTGGACAAGAATAAGCCTAGGGAGGACGAAAATGACCTAATTGATCATCCAATGACACAAACACACCTATTGGATGCACAAGATTGGTTAAAAACCCTAATTGGACAAGAATAAGCCTAGGGAGGACGAAAATGACCTAATTGATCATCCAATGACACAAGCACACCTATTGGATGCACAAGGTTGGTTAAAAACCCTAATTGGACAAGAATAAGCCTAGGGAGGACGAAAATGACCTAATTGATCATCCAATGACACAAACACACCTATTGGATGCACAAGATTGGTTAAAAACCCTAATTGGACAAGAATAAGCCTAGGGATGACCAAAATGACCTAATTGATCATCCAATGACACAAACACACCTATTGGATGCACAAGATTGGTTAAAAACCCTAATTGGACAAGAATATGCCTAGGGAGGACGAAAATGACCTAAATATTAATTCAATGACACAAAAAAACTTATCGGATGCAATAGATTGGTTAAAAACCCTAATTGGACAAGAATAGGCCTACGGAGGGCGAAGATGACCTAATTGATCATCCAAAGACACAAACACACCTATTGGATGCACAAGATTGGTTAAAAACCCTAATTGGACAAGAATAAGCCTAGGGAGGACGAAAATGACCTAATTGATCATCCAATGACACAAACACACCTATTGGATGCACAAGATTGGTTAAAAACCCTAATTGGACAAGAATAAGCCTAGGGAGGACGAAAATGACCTAATTGATCATCCAATGACACAAACACACCTATTGGATGCACTAGTTTGGTTAAAAACCCTAATTGGACAAGAATAA
>JBBPBR010001668.1:13887-28754 GCA_037974775.1 Cicer pinnatifidum
CCAATGACACAAACACACCTATTGGATGCACTAGTTTGGTTAAAAACCCTAATTGGACAAGAATAAGCCTAGGGAGGACGAAAATGACCTAATTGATCATCCAATGACACAAACACGCCTATTGGATTCACAAGATTGGTTAAAAACTCTAATTGGACAAGAATAAGCCGAAGGAGGACGAAAATGACCTAATTAATCATCAAATGACACAAACACACCTATTGGATGCACAAGATTGGTTAAAAACCCTATTTGGACAAGAATATGCCTAGGGAGGACGAAAATGACCTAATTGATCATCCATTGCCACAAACACACCTATTGGATGCACAAGATTGGTTAAAAACCCTAATTGGACAAGAATATGCCTAGGGAGGATGAAAATGACCTAATTGATCATCCAATGACACAAACACACCTATTGGATGCACAAGATTGGTTAAAAACCCTAATTGGACAAGAATATGCCTAGGGAGGACGAAAATGACCTAAATATTAATTCAATGACATACACAAACTTATTGGATGCACAAGATTGGTTAAAAACCCTAATTGGACAAGAATAAGCCTAGGGAGGACGAAAATGACCTAATTGATCATCCAATGACACAAACACACCTATTGGATGCACAAGATTGGTTAAAAACCCTAATTGGACAAGAATAAGCCTAGGGAGGACGAAAATGACCTAATTGATCATCCAAAGACACAAACACATCTATTGGATGCACAAGATTGGTTAAAAACCCTAGTTGGACAAGAATATACCTAGGGAGGACGAAAATGACCTAATTGATCATCCAATGACACAAATGAACATATTGGATGCACAAGATTGGTTAAAAACCCTAATTGGACAAGAATAAGCCTAGGGAGGACGAAAATGACCTAATTGATCATCCAATCACACAAACACACCTATTGGATGCACAAGATTGGTTAAAAACCCTAATTGGACAAGAATATGCCTAGGGAGGACGAAAATAACCTAAATGTTAATCCAATGACACAAATGAACTTATTGGATGCACAAGATTGGTTAAAAACCCTAATTAGACAATAATAAGCCTAGGGAGGACGAAAATGACCTAATTGATCATCAAATGACACAAACACACCTATTGGATGCACAAGATTGGTTAAAAACCCTAATTGGACAAGAATAAGCCTAGGGAGGACGAAAATGACCTAATTGATCATCCAATGACACAAACACACCTATTGGATGCACAAGATTGGTTAAAAACGCTAATTTGACAAGAATATGCCTAGGGAGGACGAAAATGACCTAAATTGATCATCCAATGACACAAACACACCTATTGGATGCACAAGATTGGTTAAAAACCCTAATTGGACAAGAATATGCCTAGGGAGGACGAAAATGACCTAAATGTTAATCCAATGACACAAATGAACTTATTGGATGCACAAGATTGGTTAAAAACCCTAATTGGACAAGAATAAGCCTAGGGAGGATCAAAGTGACCTAATCGATCATCCAATGAGATAAACACACATATTGGATGCACAAGATTGGTTAAAAACCCTAATTGGACAAGAATATGCCTAGGGAGGACGAAAATGACCTAAATATTAATTCAATGACACAAACAAACTTATTGGATGCCCAAGAATGGTTAAAAACCCTAATTGGACAATAGTAAGCCTCGGGAGGACGAAAATGACCTAATTGATCATCCAATGACACAAACACACCTATTGGATGCACAAGATTGGTTAAAAACCCTAATTGGACAAGAATAAGCCTAGGGAGGACGAAAATGACCTAATTGATCATCCAATGACACAAACACACCTATTGGATGCACAAGATTGGTTTAAAACCCTAGTTGGACAAGAATATGCCTAGGGAGGACGAAAATGACCTAATTGATCATCCAATGACACAAATGAACTTATTGGATGCACAAGATTGGTTGAAAACCCTAATTGGACAAGAATAAGCCTAGGGAGGACGAAAATGACCTAATTGATCATCCAATGACACAAACACACCTATTGGAAGCACAAGATTGGTTAAAAACCATAATTGGACAATAATATGCCTGGGAGGACGAAAATGTCCTAAATGTTAATCCAATGACACAAATGAACTTATTGGATGCACAAGATTGATTAAAAACCCTAATTGGACAAGAATAAGCCTAGGGAGGACGAAAATGACCTAATTGATCATACAATGACACAAACACACCTATTGGACGCACAAGATTGGTTAAAAACCCTAATTGGACAAGAATAAGCCTAGGGAGGACGAAAATGACCTAATTGATCATCCAATGACACAAACACATCTATTGGATGCACAAGATTGGTTAAAAACCCTAGTTGGACAAGAATAAGCCTAGGGAGGACGAAAATGACCTAATTGATCATCCAATGACACAAACACACCTATTTGATGCACAAGATTGGTTAAAAACCCTAATTGGACAAGAATATGCCTAGTGAGGAGGAAAATGACCTAAATGTTAATTCAATGACACAAATGAACTTATTGGATGCTCAAGATTGGTTAAAAACCCTAATTGGACAAGAATAAGCCTAGGGAGGACGAAAATGACCTAATTGATCATCCAATGACACAAACACACCTATTGGATGCACAAGATTCGTTCAAAACCCTAATTGGACAAGAATAAGCCTAAGGAGGACGAAAATGACCTAATTGATCATCCAAAGACACAAACACATCTATTGGATGCACAAGATTGGTTAAAAACCCTAGTTTGACAAAAATATACCTAGGGAGGACGAAAATGACCTAATTGATCATCCAATGACACAAATGAACTTATTGGATGCACAAGATTGGTTAAAAACCCTAATTAGACAAGAATAAGCCTAGGGAGGACGAAAATGACCTAATTGATCATCCAATGACACAAACACACCTATTGGAAGCACAAGATTGGTTAAAAACCCTAATTGGATAAGAATATGCCTAGGGAGGACGAAAATGACCTAAATGTTAATCCAATGACACAAATGAACTTATTGGATGCACAAGATTGATTAAAAACCCTAATTGGACAAGAATAAGCCTAGGGAGGACGAAAATGACCTAATTGATCACCCAATGACACAAACACACCTATTGGTTGCACAAGATTGGTTAAAAACCCTAATTGGACCAGAATATGCCTAGGGAGGACGAAAATGATCTAAATATTAATTCAATGACATAAACAAACTTATTGGATGCACAAGATTGGTTAAAAACCCTAATTGGACAAGAATAAGCCTAGGGAGGACGAAAATGACCTAATTGATCATCCAATAACACAAACACACCTATTGGATGCACAAGATTGCATAAAAACCCTAATTAGACAAGAATAAGGCTAGGGAGGACGAAAATAACCTAATTGATCATCCAATGACACAAACACACCTATTGGATGCACAAGATTGGTTAAAAACCCTAATTGGACCAGAATATGCCTAGGGAGGACGAAAATGACCTAAATATTAATTCAATAAAACAAACAAGCTTATTGGATGCACAAGATTGGTTAAAAACCCTAATTGGACCAGAATATGCCTAGGGAGGACGAAAATGACCTAATTGATCATCCAATGACACAAACACACCTATTGGATGCACAAGATTGGTTAAAAACCCTAACTGGACAAGAATAAGCCTAGGGAGGACGAAAATAACCTAATTGATCATCCAATGACACAAACACACCTATTGGATGCACAAGATTGGTTAAAAACCCCAATTGGACAAGAATAAGCCTAGGGAGGACGAAAATTACCTAATTGATCATCCAATGACACAAACACACCTATTGGATGCACAAGATTGGTTAAAAACCCTAATTGGACAAGAATAAGCCTAGGGAGGACGAAAGTGACCTAATTGATCATCCAATGACACAAACACACCTATTGGATGCACAAGATTCGTTCAAAACCCTAATTGGACAAGAATAAGCCTAGGGAGGATGAAAATGACCTAATTGATCATCCAAAGACACAAACCAATCTATTGGATGCACAAGATTGGTTAAAAACCCTAGTTGGACAAGAATATACCTAGGGAGGACGAAAATGACCTAATTGATCATCCAATGACACAAATGAACTTATTGGATGCACAAGATTGGTTAAAAACCCTAATTGGACAAGAATAAGCCTAGGGAGGACGAAAATTACCTAATTGATCATCCAATGACACAAAGACACCTATTGGATGCACAAGATTGGTTAAAAACCCTAGTTGGACAAGAATATGCCTAGGGAGGACGAAAATAACCTAATTGATCATCCAATGACACTAATGAACTTATTGGATGCACAAGATTGGTTAAAAACCCTAATTGGACAAGAATAAGCCTAGGGAGGACGAAAATGACCTAATTGATCATCCAATGACACAAACACACCTATTGGATGCACAAGATTGGTTAAAAACCCTAATTGGACAAGAATAAGCCTAGGGAGGACAACAATGACCTAATTGATCATCCAATGACACAAACACACCTATTGGATGCACAAGAATGGTTAAAAACCCTAATTGGACAAGAATAAGCCTAGGGAGGACGAAAATGACCTAATTGATCATCCAATGACACAAACACACCTATTGGATGCACAAGATTGGTTAAAAACCCTAATTGGACAAGAATAAGCCTAGGGAGGACGAAAATGACCTAATTGATCATCCAATGACACAAACACACCTATTGGATGCACAAGATTGGTTAAAAACCCTAATTGGACAAGAATATGCCTAGGGAGGACGAAAATGACCTAAATGTTAATCCAATGACACAACTCAACCTATTGGATGCACAAGATTGGTTAAAAACCCTAATTGGACAAGAATAAGCCTAGGGAGGACGATAAATGACCTAATTGATCATCCAATGACACAAACACACCTATTGGATGCACAAGATTGGTTAAAAACCCTAATTGGACAAGAATAAGCCTAGGGAGGACGAAAATGACCTAATTGATCATCCAATGACACAAACACACCTATTGGATGCACAAGATTGGTTAAAAACCCTAATTGGACAAGAATAAGCCTAGGGAGGACGAAAATGACCTAATTGATCATCCAATGACACAAACACACCTATTGGATGCACAAGATTGGTTAAAAACCCTAATTGGACAAGAATAAGCCTAGGGAGGACGAAAATGACCTAATTGATCATCCAATGACACAAACACACCTATTGGATGCACAAGATTGGTTTAAAACCCTAGTTGATCAAGAATATGCCTAGGAAGGACGAAAATGACCTAATTGATCATCCAATGACACAAATGAACTTATTGGATGCACAAGATTGGTTAAAAACCCTAATTGGACAAGAATAAGCCTAGGGAGGACGAAAATGACCTAATTGATCATCCAATGACACAAACACACCTATTGGATGCACAAGATTGGTTAAAAACCCTAATTGGACAAGAATAAGCCTAGGGAGGACGAAAATGACCTAATTGATCATCCAATGACACAAACACACCTATTGGATGCACAAGATTGGTTAAAAACCCTAATTGGACAAGAATAAGCCTAGGGAGGACGAAAATGACCTAATTGATCATCCAATGACACAAACACATCTATTGGAAGCACAAGATTGGTTAGAAACCCTAGTTGGACAAGAATATGCCTAGGGAGGACGAAAATGACCTAATTGATCATCCAATGACACAAATGAACTTATTGGATGCACAAGATTGCTTAAAAACCCTAATTGGACAAAAATAAGCATAGAAAGGACGAAAATGACCTAATTGATCATCCAATGACACAAACACACCTATTGGATGCACAAGATTGGTTAAAAACCCTAATTGGACAAGAATAAGCCTAGGGAGGACGAAAATGACCTAATTGATCATCCAATGACACAAACACACCTATTGGATGCACAAGATTGGTTAAAAACCCTAATTGGACAAGAATAAGCCTAGGGAGGACGAAAATGACCTAATTGATCATCCAATGACACAAACACACCTATTGGATGCACAAGATTGGTTAAAAACCCTAATTGGACAAGAATATGCCAAGGGAGGACGAAAATGACCTAAATATTAATTCAATGACATAAAGAAACTTTTTGGATGCACAAGATTGGTTAAAAACCCTAATTGGACCAGAATAAGCCTAGGGAGGACGAAAATGACCTAATTGATCATCCAATGACATAAACAAAGTTATTGGATGCACAAGATTGGTTAAAAACCCTAATTGGACAAGAATAAGCCTAGGGAGGAAGAAAATGACCTAATTGATCATCCAATGACACAAACACACCTATTGGATGCACAAGATTGGTTAAAAACCCTAATTGGACAAGAATAAGCCTAGGGAGGACGAAAATGACCTAATTGATCATCCAATGACACAAACACACCTATTGGATGCACAAGATTGGTTAAAAACCCTAATTGGACAAGAATATGCCTAGGGAGGATGAAAATGACCTAATTGATCATCCAATGAACCAAACACACCTATTGGATGCACAAGATTGGTTAAAAACCCGAATTTGGACAAGAATATGCCTAGGGAGGACGAAAATGACCTAATTGATCATCCAATGACACAAACACACCTATTGGATGCACAAGATTGGTTAAAAACCCTAATTGGACAAGAATAAGCCTAGGGAGGACGAAAATGACCTAATTGATCATCCAATGACACAAACACACCTATTGGATGCACAAGATTGGTTAAAAACCGTAATTGGACAAGAATAAGCCTAGGGAGGATGAAAATGACCTAATTGATCATCCAATGACACAAATGAACTTATTGGATGCACAAGATTGGTTAAAAACCCTAATTGGACAAGAATAAGCCTAGGGAGGACGAAAATGACCTAATTGATCATCCAATGACACAAACACACCTATTGGATGCACAAGATTGGTTAAAAACCCTAATTGGACAAGAATAAGCCTAGGGAGGACGAAAATGACCTAATTGATCATCCAATGACACAAACTCATCTATTGGATGCACAAGATTGGTTAAAAACCCTAATTGGACAAGAATAAGCCTAGGGAGGACGAAAATGACCTAATTGATCATCCAAAGACACAAACACATCTATTGGATGCACAAGATTGGTTAAAAACCCTAGTTGGACAAGAATATACCTAGGGAGGACGAAAATGACCTAATTGATCATCCAATGACACAAATACACCTATTGGATGCACAAGATTGGTTAAAAACCCTAATTGGACAAAAATATGCCTAGGGAGGACGAAAATGACCTAAATATTAATTCAATGAAACAAACAAACTTATTGGATGCACAAGAATGGTTAAAAACCCTAATTGGACAAGAATATGCCTAGGGAGGACGAAAATGACCTAATTGATCATCCAATGACACAAACAAACTTATTGGATGCACAAGATTGGTTAAAAACCCTAATTGGACAAGAATATGCCTAGGGAGAACGAAAATGACCTAATTGATCATCCAATGACACAAACACACCTATTGGATGCAAAAGATTGGTTAAAACCCCTAATTGGACAAGAATAAGCCTAGGGAGGACGAAAATGACCTAATTGATCATCCAAAGACACAAACACATCTATTGGATGCACAAGATTGGTTAAAAACCCTAGTTGGACAAGAATATACCTAGGGAGGACGAAAATGACCTAATTGATCATCCAATGACACAAATGAACTTATTGGATGCACAAGATTGGTTAAAAACCATAATTGGACAAGAATAAGCCTAGGGAGGACAAAAATGACCTAATTGATCATCCAATGACACAAACACACCTGTTGGATGCACAAGATTGGTTAAAAACCCTAATTGGACAAGAATATGCCTAGGGAGGACGAAAATGACCTAAATATTAATTCAATGAAACAAACAAACTTATTGGATGCACAAGATTAGTTAAAAACCCTAATTGGACAAGAATATGCCTTGGGAGGACGAAAATGACCTAATTGATCATCCAATGACACAAACACACCTATTGGAAGCACAAGATTGGTTAAAAACCCTAATTGGACAAGAATTTGCCTAGGGAGGACGAAAATGACCTAAATGTTAATCCAATGACACAAATGAACTTATTGGATGCACAAGATTGATTAAAAACCCTAATTGGACAAGAATAAGCCTAGGGTGGACGAAAATGACCTAATTGATCATCCAATGACACAAACACACCTATTGGATGCACAAGATTGGTTAAAAACCCTAATTGGACCAGAATATGCCTAGGGAGGACGAAAATGAACTAAATATTAATTCAATGACATAAACAAACTTATTGGATGCACAAGATTGGTTAAAAACCCTAATTGGACAAGAATAAGCCTAGGGAGGACGAAAATGACCTAATTGATCATCCAATGACACAAGCACACCTATTGGATGCACAAGATTGGTTAAAAACCCTAGTTGGACAAGAACATGCCTAGGGAGGACGAAAATGACCTAATAGATCATCCAATGACACTAATGAACTTATTGGATGCACAAGATTGGTTAAAAACCCTAATTGGACAAGAATAAGCCTAGGGAGGACGAAAATGACCTAATTGATCATCCAATGACACAAACACACCTATTGGATGCACAAGATTGGTTAAAAACCCTAACTGGACAAGAATATACCTAGGGAGGACGAAAATGACCTAATTGATCATCCAATGACACCAACACACCTATTGGATGCACAAGATTGGTTAAAATCCATAATTGGACAAGAATATGCCTAGGGAGGACGAATATGACCTAAATGTTAATCCAATAACACAAATGAACTTATTGGATGCACAAGATTGGTTAAAAACCCTAATTGGACAAGAATAAGCCTAGGGAGGACAAAAATGACCTAATTGATCATCCAATGACACAAACACACCTATTGGATGCACAAGATTGGTTAAAAACCCTAATTGGAAAAGAATAAGCCTAGGGAGGACGAAAATGACCTAATTGATCATCCAATGACTAAAACACACCTATTGGATGCACAAGATTGGTTAAAAACCCTAATTGGACAAGAATAAGCCTAGGGAGGACGAAAATGACCTAATTGATCATCCAATGACACAAACACACCTATTGGATGCACAAGATTGGTTAAAAACCCTAATTGGACAAGAATATGCCTAGGGAGGACGAAAATGACCTAAATGTTAATCCAATGACACAAATGAACTTATTGGATGCCCAAGATTGGTTAAAAACCCTAATTGGACAAGAATAAGCCTATGGAGGACGAAAATGACCTAGTTGATCATCCAATGACACAAACACACCTATTGGATGAACAAGATTGGTCAAAAACCCAAATTGGACAAGAATATGCCTAGGGAGGACGAAAATGACCTAAATATTAATTCAATGACATAAACAAACTTATTGGATGCACAAGATTTGTTAAAAACCCTAATTGGACAAGAATAAGCCTAGGGAGGACGAAAATGACCTAATTGATCATCCAATGACACAAACACACCTATTGGATGCACAAGATTGGTTAAAAACCCTAATTGGACAAGAATAAGCCTAGGGAGGACGAAAATGACCTAAATCTTAATCTAATGACAAAACTCAACTTATTGGATGCACAAGATTGGTTAAAAACCCTAATCGGACAAGAATAAGCCTAGGTAGGACGAAAATGACCTTATTGATCATCCAATGACACAAACACACCTATTGGATGCACAAGATTGGTTAAAAACCCTAATTGGACAAGAATAAGCCTAGGGAGGACGAAAATGACCTAATTGATCATCCAATGACACAAACACACCTATTGGATGCACAAGATTGGTTAAAAACCCTAATTGGACAAGAATAAGCCTAGGGAGGACGAAAATGACCTAATTGATCATCCAATGACACAAACACACCTATTGGATGCACAAGATTGGTTAAAAACCCTAATTGCACAAGAATATGCCTAGGGAGGACGAAAATGACATAAATGTTAATCCAATGACACAAATGAACTTATGGGATGCACAAGATTGGTTAAAAATCCTAATTGGACAAGAATAAGCCTAGGGAGGACGAAAATGACCTAAATGCTAATCCAATGACACAACTCAACCTATTGGATGCACAAGATTGGTTAAAAACCCTAATTGGACAAGAATAAGCCTAGGGAGGACGAAAATGACCTAATTGATCATCCAATGACACAAACACACCTATTGGATGCACAAGATTGGTTAAAAACCCTAATTGGACAAGAATATGCCTAGAGAGGACGAAAATGACCTAATTGATCATCCAATGACACAAACACACCTATTGGATGCACAAGATCGGCTAAAAACCCTAATTGAACAAGAATAAGCCTAGGGAGGACGAAAATGACCTAATTGATCATCCAATGACACAAACAAACCTATTGGATGCACAAGATTGGTTAAAAACCCTAATTGGACAAGAATATGCCTAGGGAGGACGAAAATGACCTAAATGTAAATCCAATGACACAAATGAACTTATTGGATGCACAAGATTGGTTAAAAACCATAATTGGACAAGAATAAGCCTAGGGAGGACGAAAATGACCTAAATGTTAATCCAATGACACAACTCAACTTATTGGATGCACAAGATTGGTTAGAAACCCTAATTGGACAAGAATAAGCCTAGGGAGGACGAAAATAACCTAATTGATCATCCAATGACACAAACACACCTATTGGATGCACAAGATTGGTTAAAAACCCTAATTGGACAAGAATATGCCTAGGCAGGATGAAAATGACCTAAATGTTAATCCAATGACACAAATGAACTTATTGGATGCACAAGATTGGTTAAAAACCCTAATTGGACAAGAATAAGCCTAGGGAGGACGAAAATGACCTAAATGTTAATCCAATGACCAACTCAACTTATTGGATACACAAGATTGGTTAAAAACCCTAATTGGACAAGAATATGCCTAGGGAGGACGAAAAGGACCTAATTGATCATCCAATGACACAAACACACCTATTGGATGCACAAGATTGGTTAAAAACCCTAATTGGACAAGAATAAGCCTAGGGAGGACGAAAATGACCTAATTGATCATCCAATGACACAAACACACCTATTGGATGCACAAGATTGGTTAAAAACCCTAATTGGACAAGAATAAGCCTAGGGAGGACGAAAATGACCTAAATGTTAATCCAATGACACAACTCAACTTATTGGATGCACAAGATTGGTTAAAAACTCTAATTGGACAAGAATAAGCCTAAGGAGGACGAAAATGACCTAATTGATCATACAATGACACAAACACACCTATTGGATGCACAAGATTGGTTAAAAACCCTAATTGCACAAGAATAAGCCTAGGGATGACGAAAATGACCTAATTGATCATCCAATGACACAAATGAACTTATTGGATGCACAAGAGTAGTTAAAAACCCTAATTGGACAAGAATAAGCCTAGGGAGGACGAAAATAACCTAATTGATCATCCAATGACACAAACACACCTATTGGATGCACAAGATTGGTCTAAAACTCTAATTGGACAAGAATATGCCTAGGGAGGACGAAAATGACCTAAATTTTAATCCAATGACACAAATGAACGTATTGGATGCACAAGATTGGTTAAAAACCCTAATTGGACAAGAATAAGCCTAGGGAGGACGAAAATGACCTAATTGATCATCCAATGACACAAACACACCTATTGGATGCACAAGATTGGTTAAAAACCCTAATTGGACAAGAATAAGCCTAGGGAGGACGAAAATGACCTAATTGATCATCCATTGCCACAAACACACCTATTGGATGCACAAGATTGGTTAAAAACCCTAACTAGACAAGAATATGCCTAGGGAGGACGAAAATGACCTAAATATTAATTCAATGAAACAAACAAACTTATTGGATGCACAAGATTGGTTAAAAACCCTAATTGGACAAGAATAAGCCTAGGGAGGACGAAAATGACCTAATTGATCATCCAATGACACAAACACACCTATTGGATGCACAAGATTGGTTAAAAACCCTAGTTGGACAAGAATATGCCTAGGGAAGACGAATATGACCTAAATGTTAATCCAATAACACAAATGAACTTATTGGATGCACAAGATTGGTTAAAAACCCTAATTGGACAAGAATAAGCCTAGGGAGGACGAAAATGACCAAATTGATCATCCAATGACACAAACACACCTATTGGATGCACAAGATTGGTTAAAAACCCTAATTGGACAAGAATATGCCTAGGGAGGATGAAAATGACCTAATTGATCATCCAATGACACAAACACACCTATTGGATGCACAAGATTGGTTAAAAAGCCTAATTGGACAAGAATATGCCTAGGGAGGACGAGAATGACCTAAATATTAATTGAATGACACAAACAAACTTATTTGATGCACAAGATTGGTTAAAAACCATAATTGGACAAGAATAAGCCTAGGGAGGACGAAAATGACCTAATTGATCATCCAATGACACAAACACACCTATTGGATGCACAAGATTGGTTAAAAACCCTAATTGGACAAGAATAAGCCTAGGGAGGACGAAAATGACCTAATTGATCATCCAATGACACAAACACACCTATTGGATGCACAAGATTGGTTAAATACCCTAATTGGTCAAGAATATGCCTAGGGAGGACGAAAATGACCTAAATGTTAATCCAATGACACAAATGAACTTATTGGATGCACAAGATTGGTTAAAAACTCTAATTGGACAAGAATAAGCCGAAGGAGGACGAAAATGACCTAATTGATCATCAAATGACACAAACACACCTATTGGATGCACAAGATTGGTTAAAAACCCTAGTTGGACAAGAATATGCCTAGGGAGGACGAAAATGACCTAATTGATGATCCAATGACACAAATGAACTTATTGGATGCACAAGATTGGTTAAAAACCCTAATTGGACAAGAATAAGCATAGGGAGGACGAAAATGACCTAATTGATCATCCAATGACACAAACACACCTATTGGATGCACAAGATTGGTTAAAAACCCTAATTGGACAAGAATATGCCTAGGGAGGATGAAAATGACCTAAATGTTAATCCAATGACACAAGCGAACTTATTGGATGCACAAGATTGGTTAAAAACCCTAATTGGACAAGAATAAGCCTAGGGAGGACGAAAATGACCTAATTGATCATCCAATGACACAAACACACCTATTGGATGCACAAGATTGGTTAAAAACCCTAATTGGACAAGAATATGCCTAGGGAGGACGAAAATGACCTAAATATTAATTCAATGAAACAAACAAACTTATTGGAAGCACAAGATTGGTTAAAAACCCTAATTGGACAAGAATAAGCATAGGGAGGACGAAAATGACCTAATTGATCATCCAATGACACAAACACACCTATTGGATGCACAAGATTGGTTAAAAACCCTAATTGGACAAGAATATGCCAAGGGAGGACGAAAATGACCTAATTGATCATCCATTGACACAAACACACCTATTGAATGCACAAGATTGGTTAAAAACCCTAATTGGACAAGAATATGCCTAGGGAGGACGAAAATGACCAAAATATTAATTCAATGACACAAACAAAGTTATTGGATGCACAAGATTGGTTAAAAACCCTAATTGGACAAGAATAAGCCTAGGGAGGACGAAAATGACCTAATTGATCATCCAATGACACAAACACACCTATTGGATGCACAAGATTGGTTAAAAACCCTAATTGGACAAGAATAAGCCTAGGGAGGACGAAAATGACCTAATTGATCATCCATTGCCACAAACACACCTATGGGATGCACAAGATTGGTTAAAAACCCTAATTGGACAAGAATATGCCTTGGGAGGACGAAAATGACCTAATTGGTCATCCAATGACACAAACACACCTATTGGATGCAAAAGATTGGTTAAAAACCCTAATTGGACAAGAATAAGCCTAGGGAGGACGAAAATGACCTAATTGATCATCCAATGACACAAACACACCTATTGGATGCACAAGATTGGTTAAAAACCCTAATTGGACAAGAATAAGCCTAGGGAGGACGAAAATGACCTAATTGATCATCCAATGACACAAACACACCTATTGGATGCACAAGATTGGTTAAAAACCCTAATTGGACAAGAATAAGCCTAGGGAGGACAAAAATGACCTAATTGATCATCTAATGACACAAACACACCTATTGGATGCACAAGATTGGTTTAAAACCCAAGATGGACAAGAATATGCCTAGGGAGGACGAAAATGACCTAATTGATCATCCAATGACACAAATGAACTTATTGGATGCACAAGATTGGTAAAAAACCCTAATTGGACAATAATAAGCCTAGGGAGGACGAAAATGACCTAATTGATCATCCAATGACACAAACACACCTATTGGATGCACAAGATTGGTTAAAAACCCTAATTGGACAAGAATAAGCCTAGGGAGGACGAAAATGACCTAATTGATCAACCAATGACACAAACGCACCTATTGGATGCACAAGATTGGTTAAAAACCCTAATTGGACATGAATAAGCCTAGGGAGGATGAAAATGACCTAATTGATCATCCAAAGACACAAACACATCTATTGGTTGCACAAGATTGGTTAAAAACCCTTGTTGGACAAGAATATACCTAGGGAGGACGAAAATGACCTAATTGATCATGCAATGACACAAATGAACTTATTGGATGCACAAGATTGGTTAAAAACCCTAATTGGACAAGAATAAGCCTAGGGAGGACGAAAATGACCTAATTGATCATCCAATGACACAAACACACCTATTGGATGCACTAGTTTGGTTAAAAACCCTAATTGGACAAGAATAA
>JBBPBR010001670.1:0-45566 GCA_037974775.1 Cicer pinnatifidum
ACACAAACACACCTATTGGATGCACAAGATTGGTTAAAAACCCTAATTGGACAAGAATAAGCCTAGGGTGGACGAAAATGACCTAATTGATCATCCAAAGACACAAACACATCTATTGGATGCACAAGATTGGTTAAAAACCCTAGTTGGACAAGAATATACCTAGGGAGGACGAAAATGACCTAATTGATCATCCAATGACACAAATGAACTTATTGGATGCATAAGATTGGTTAAAAACCCTAATTGGACAAGAATAAGCCTAGGGAGGACGAAAATGACCTAATTGATCATCCAATGACACAAACACACCTATTGGAAGCACAAGATTGGTTAAAAACCCTATTTGGACAAGAATATGCCTAGGGAGGACGAAAATGACCTAAATGTTAATCCAATGACACAAATGAACTTATTGGATGCACAAGATTTGATTAAAAACTATAATTGGACAAGAATAAGCCTAGGGAGGATGAAAATAACCTAATTGATCATCCAATGACACAAACACACCTATTCGATACACAAGATTGGTTAAAAACCCTAATTGGACCAGAATATGCCTAGGGAGGACGAAAATGACCTAAATATTAATTCAATGACATAAACAAACTTATTGGATGCACATGATTGGTTAAAAACCCTAATTGGACAAGAATAAGCCTAGGGAGGACGAAAATGACCTAATTGATCATCCAATGACACAAACACACCTATTGGATGCACAAGATTGGTTAAAAACCCTAATTGGACAAGAATAAGCCTAGGGAGGACGAAAATGACCTAATTGATCATCCAATGACACAAACACACCTATTGGATGCACAAGATTGGTTAAAAACCCTAATTGGACAAGAATTAGCCTAGGGAGGACGAAAATGACCTAATTGATCATCCAATGAAACAAACACGCCTATTGGATGCACAAGATTGGTTAAAAACCCTAATTGGACAAGAATATGCCTAGGGAGGACGAAAATGACCTAATTGATCATCCAATGACACAACACACCCATTGGATGCACAAGATTGGTTAAAAACCCTAATTGGACAAGAATATGCCTAGGGAGGACGAAAATGACCTAATTGATCATCCAATGACACAAACACACCTATTGGATGCACAAGATTGGTTAAAAACCCTAATTGGACAAGAATAAGCCTAGGGAGGACGAAAATGACCTAATTGATCATCCAATGACACAAACACACCTATTGGATGCACAAGATAGGTTAAAAACCTAATTGGACAAGAATAAGCCTAGGGAGGACGAAAATGACCTAATTGATCATCCAATGACACAAACACACCTATTGGATGCACAAGATTGGTTAAAAACCCTAATTGGACAAGAATAAGCCTAGGGAGGACGAAAATGACCTAATTGATCATCCAATGACACAAACACACCTATTGGATGCACAAGATTGGTTAAAAACCCTAATTGGACAAGAATAAGCCTAGGGAGGACAAAAATGACCTAATTGATCATCTAATGACACAAACACACCTATTGGATGCACAAGATTGGTTTAAAACCCAAGATGGACAAGAATATGCCTAGGGAGGACGAAAATGACCTAATTGATCATCCAATGACACAAATGAACTTATTGGATGCACAAGATTGGTAAAAAACCCTAATTGGACAATAATAAGCCTAGGGAGGACGAAAATGACCTAATTGATCATCCAATGACACAAACACACCTATTGGATGCACAAGATTGGTTAAAAACCCTAATTGGACAAGAATAAGCCTAGGGAGGACGAAAATGACCTAATTGATCATCCAATGACACAAACACACCTATTGGATGCACAAGATTGGTTAAAAACCCTAATTGGACAAGAATAAGCCTAGGGAGGACGAAAATGACCTAATTGATCATCCAATGACACAAACACACCTATTGGATGCACAAGATTGGCTTAAAACCCTAGATGGACAAGAATATGCCTAGGGAGGACGAAAATGACCTAATTGATCATCCAATGACACAAATGAACTTATTGGATGCACAAGATTGGTTAAAAACCCTAATTGGACAATAATAAGCCTAGGGAGGACGAAAATGACCTAATTGATCATCCAATGACACAAACACACCTATTGGATGCACAAGATTGGTTAAAAACCCTAATTGGACAAGAATAAGCCTAGGGAGGACGAAAATGACCTAATTGATCATCCAATGACACAAACACACCTATTGGATACACAAGATTGGTTAAAAACCCTAATTGGACAAGAATATGCCTAGGGAGGACGAAAATGACCTAAATGTTAATCCAATGATACAAATGAACTTATTGGATGCACAAGATTGGTTAAAAACAATAATTGGACAAGAATAAGCCTAGGGGGGACAAAAATGACCTAAATGTTAATCCAATGAAACAACTCAACTTATTGGATGCACAAGATTGGTTAAAAACCCTAATTGGACAAGAATAAGCCTAGGGAGGACGAAAATGACCTAATTGATCATCCAATGACACAAACACACCTATTGGATGCACAAGATTGGTTAAAAACCCTAATTGGACAAGAATATGCCTAGGGAGGACGAAAATGACCTAAATATTAATTCAATGAAACAAACAAACTTATTGGATGCTCAAGATTGGTTAAAAACCCTAATTGGACAAGAATAAGCCTAGGGAGGACGAAAATGATCTAATTGATCATCCAATGACACAAACACACCTATTGGATACACAAGATTGGTTAAAAACCCTAATTGGACAAGAATAAGCGTAGGGAGGACGAAAATGACCTAAATGTTAATCCAATGACACAAATGAACTTATTGGATGCACAAGATTGGTTAAAAACCCTAATTGGACAAGAATAAGCCTAGGGAGGACGAAAATGACCTAAATGTTAACCGAATGACACAACTCAACTTATTGGATGCACACGATTGGTTAAAAACCCTAATTGGACAAGAATAAGCCTAGGGAGGACGAAAATGACCTAATTGATCATCCAATGACACAAACACACCTATTGGATGCACAAGATTGGTTAAAAACCCTAATTGGACAAGAATATGCCTAGGGATGACGAAAATGACCTAAATGTTAATCCAATGACACAAACACACCTATTGGATGCACAAGATTGGTTAAAAACCCTAATTGGACAAGAATAAGCCTAGGGAGGACGAAAATGACCTAATTGATCATCCAATGACACAAACACACCTATTGGATGCACAAGATTGGTTAAAAACCCTAATTGGACAAGAATATGCCTAGGGAGGACGAAAATGACCTAAATGTTAATCCAATGACACAAATGAACTTATTGGATGCACAAGATTGGTTAAAAACCCTAATTGGACAAGAATAAGCCTAGGAAGGACGAAAATGACCTAATTGATCATCCAATGACACAAACATACCTGTTGGAAGCACAAGATTGGTTAAAAACCCTAGTTGGACAAGAATATGCCTAGGGAGGACGAAAATGACATAATTGATCATCCAATGACACAAATGAACTTATTGGATGCACAAGATTGGTTAAAAACCCTAATTGGACAAGAATAAGCCTAGGGAGGACGAAAATGACCTAATTGATCATCCAATGACACAAACACACCTATTGGATGCACAAGATTGGTTAAAAACCCTAATTGGGCAAGTATAAGCCTAGGGAGGACGAAAATGACCTAATTGATCATCCAATGACACAAACACACCTACTGGATGCACAAGATTGGTTAAAAACCCTAATTGGACAAGAATAAGCCTAGGCAGGACGAAAATGACCTAATTGATCATCCAATGACACAAACACACCTATTGGATGCACAAGATTGGTTAAAAACCCTAATTGGACAAGAATAAGCCTAGGGAGGACGAAAATGACCTAATTGATCATCCAATGACACAAACACACCTATTGGATGCACAAGATTGGTTAAAAACCCTAATTGGACAAGAATATGCCATGGAAGGACGAAAATGACCTAATTGATCATCCCATGACACAAACACACCTATTGGATGCACAAGATTGGTTAAAAACCCTAATTGGAGAAGAATAAGCCTAGCGAGGACGAAAATGACCTAATTGATCATCCAATGACACAAACACACCTATTGGATGCACAAGATTGGTTAAAAACCCTAATTGGACAAGAATAAGCCTAGGGAGGACGAAAATGACCTAATTGATCATCCAATGACACAAAACACCTATTGGATGCACAAGATTGGTTAAAAATCCTAATTGGACAAGAATAAGCCTAGGGAGGATAAAAATGACCTAATTGATCATCCAATGACACAAACACACCTATTGGATGCACAAGATTGGTTAAAAACCCTAATTGGACAAGAATAAGCCTAGGGAGGACGAAAATGACCTAATTGATCATCCAATGACACAAACACACCTATTGGATGCACAAGATTGGTTAAAAACCCTAATTGGACAAGAATAAGCCTAGGGAGGACGAAAATGACCTAATTGATCATCCAATCACACAAACACACCTATTGGATGCACAAGATTGGTTAAAAACCATAGTTGGACATGAATATGCCTAGGGAGGATGAAAATGACCTAATTGATCATCCAATGACACAAATGAACTTATTGGATGCACAAGATTGGTTAAAAACACTAATTGGACAAAAATAAGCCTAGGGAGGACAAAAATGACCTAATTGATCATCCAATGACACAAACACACCTATTGGATGCACAAGATTGGTTAAAAACCCTAATTGGACAAGAATAAGCCTAGGGAGGACGAAAATGACCTAATTGATCATCCAATGACACAAACACACCTATTGGATGCACAAGATTGGTTAAAAACCCTAATTGGACAAGAATAAGCCTAGGGAGGACGAAAATGACCTAATTGATCATCCAATGACACAAACACACCTATTGGATGCACAAGATTGGTTAAAAACCCTAATTGGACAAGAATAAGCCTAGGGAGGACGAAAATGACCTAATTGATCATCCAATGACACAAACACATCTATTGGAAGCACAAGATTGGTTAGAAACCCTAGTTGGACAAGAATATGCCTAGGGAGGACGAAAATGACCTAATTGATCATCCAATGACACAAATGAACTTATTGGATGCACAAGATTGCTTAAAAACCCTAATTGGACAAAAATAAGCATAGAAAGGACGAAAATGACCTAATTGATCATCCAATGACACAAACACACCTATTGGATGCACAAGATTGGTTAAAAACCCTAATTGGACAAGAATAAGCCTAGGGAGGACGAAAATGACCTAATTGATCATCCAATGACACAAACACACCTATTGGATGCACAAGATTGGTTAAAAACCCTAATTGGACAAGAATAAGCCTAGGGAGGACGAAAATGACCTAATTGATCATCCAATGACACAAACACACCTATTGGATGCACAAGATTGGTTAAAAATCCTAGTTGGACAAGAATAAGCCTAGGGAGGACGAAAATGACCTAATTGATCATCCAATGACACAAACACACCTATTGGATGCACAAGATTGGTTAAAAACCCTAATTGGACAAGAATAAGCCTAGGGAGGACGAAAATGACCTAATTGATCATCCAATGACACAAACACACCTATTGGATGCACAAGATTGGTTAAAAACCCTAATTGGACAAGAATAAGCCTAGGGAGGACGAAAATGACCTAATTGATCATCCAATGACACAAACACACCTATTGGATGCACAAGATTGGTTAAAAATCCTAATTGGGCAAGAATAAGCCTAGGGAGGACGAAAATGACCTAATTGATCATCCAATGATACAAACACACCTATTGGATGCACAAGATTGGTTAAAAACCCTAATTTGACAAGAATATGCCTAGGGAGGACGAAAATGACCTAAATGTTAATCCAATGACACAAATGAACTTATTGGATGCACAAGATTGGTTAAAAACCCTAATTGGACAAGAATAAGCCTAGGGAGGACGAAAATGACCTAATTGATCATCCAATGACACAAACACACCTATTGGATGCACAAGATTGGTTAAAAACCCTACTGGGACAAGAATAAGCCTAGGGAGGACGAAAATGACCTAATTGATCATCCAATGACACAAACACACCTATTGAATGCACAAGATTGGTTAAAAACCCTAATTGGACAAGAATATGCCTAGGGGGGACGAAAATGACCTAATTGATCATCCAATGACAGAAACACACCTATTGGATGCAAAAGATTGGTTAAAAACCCTAATTGGACAAGATGATGCCTAGGGAGGACGAAAATGACGTAAATATTAATTCAATGACACAAACAAAGTTATTGGATGCACAACATTGGTTAAAAACTCTAATTGGACAAGAATAATCCTAGGGAGGACGAAAATGACCTAATTGATCATCCAATGACACAAACACAGCTATTGGATGCACAAGATTGGTTAAAAACCCTAATTGGACAAGAATATGCCTAGGGAGGACGAAAATGACCTAAATATTAATTCAATGACATAAACAAACTTATTGGATGCACAAGATTGGTTAAAAACCCTAATTGGACAAGAATAAGCCTAGGGAGGACAAAAATGACCTAATTGATCATCCAATGACACAAACACACCTATTGGAAGCACAAGATTGGTTAAAAACCCTAATAGGACAAGAATATGCCTAGGGAAGATGAAAATGACCTAAATGTTAATCCAGTGACACAAATGAACTTATTGGATGCACAAGATTGATTAAAAACCCTAATTGGACAAGAATAAGCTTAGGGAGGACGAAAATGACCTAATTGATCATCCAATGACACAAACACACCTATTGGATGCACAAAATTGGTTAAAAACCCTAATTGGACATGAATATGCCTAGGGAGGAGGAAAATGACCTAAATATTAATTCAATGACACAAACAAAGTTATTGGATGGTCAAGATTGGTTAAAAACCCTAATTGGACAAGAATAAGCCTAGGGAGGACGAAAATGACCTAATTGATCATCCAATGACACAAACACACCTATTGGAGGCACAAGATTGGCTAAAAACCCTAATTGGACAAGAATATGCCTAGGGAGGATGAAAATGACCTAATTGATCATCCAATGACACAAACACACCTATTGGAAGCACAAGATTGGTTAAAAACCCTAATTGGAAAAGAATATGCCTAGGGAGGATGAAAATGACCTAAATGTTAATCCAATGACACAAATGAACTTATTGGATGCACAAGATTGATTAAAAACCCTAATTGGACAAGAATAAGCCTAGGGAGGACGAAAATGACCTAATTGATCATCCAATGACACAAACACACCTATTGGAGGCACAAGATTGGCTAAAAACCCTAATTGGACAAGAATATGCCTAGGGAGGATGAAAATGACCTAATTGATCATCCAATGACACAAACACACCTATTGGATGCAAAAGATTAGTTAAAAACCCTAATTGGACCAGATGATGCCTAGGGAGGACGAAAATGACCTAAATGTTAATCCAATGACACAAACACACCTATTGGATGCACAAGATTTGTTAAAAACCCTAATTGGACAAGAATAAGCCTAGGGAGGACGAAAATGACATAATTGATCATCCAATGACACAAACACACCTATTGGATGCACAAGATTGGTTAAAAACCCTAATTTGGCAAGAATAAGCCTAGGGAGGACGAAAATGACTTAATTGATCATCCAAAGACACAAACACATCTATTGGATGCACAAGATTGGTTAAAAACCCTAGTTGGACAAGAATATACCTAGGGAGGACGAAAATGATCTATTTGATCATCCAATGACACAAATGAACTTATTGGATGCACAAGATTGGTTAAAAACCCTAATTGGACAAGAATAAGCCTAGGGAGGACAAAAATGACCTAATTGATCATCCAATGACACAAACACACCTATTGGAAGCACAAGATTGGTTAAAAACCCTAATTGGACAAGAATATGCCTAGGGAGGACGAAAATGACCTAAATGTTAATCCAATGACACAAATGAACTTATTGGATGCACAAGATTGATTAAAAACCCTAATTGGACAAGAATAAGCCTAGGGAGGACGAAAATGACCTAATTGATCATCCAATGACACAAACACACCTATTGGATGCACAAAATTGGTTAAAAACCCTAATTGGACAAGAATATGCCTATGGAGGAGGAAAATGACCTAAATATTAATTCAATTACACAAACTAAGTTATTGGATGCACAAGATTGGTTAAAAACCCTAATTGGACAAGAATATGCCTAGGGAGGACGAAAATGACCTAAATATTAATTCAATGACATAAACAAACTTATTGGATGCACAAGATTGGTTAAAAACCCTAATTGGACAAGAATAAGCCTAGGGAGGACGAAAATGACCTAATTGATCATCCAAAGACACAAACACATCTATTGGATGCACAAGATTGGTTAAAAACCCTAGTTGGACAAGAATATACCTAGGGAGGATGAAAATGACCTAATTGATCATCCAATGACACAAATGAACTTATTGGATGCACAAGATTGGTTAAAAACCCTAATTGGACAAGAATAAGCCTAGGGAGGACGAAAATGACCTAATTGATCATCCAATGACACAAACACACCTATTGGAAGCACAAGATTGGTTAAAAACCCTAATTGGACAAGAATATGCCTAGGGAGGACGAAAATGACCTAAATGTTAATCCAATGACACAAATGAACTTATTGGATGCAAAAGATTAATTAAAAACCCTAATTGGACAAGAATAAGCCTAGGGAGGACGAAAATGACCTAATTAATCATCCAATGACACAAACACACCTATTGGATGCACAAGATTGGTTAAAAACCCTAATTGGACCAGAATATGCCTAGGGAGGACGAAAATGACCTAAATATTAATTCAATGAAACAAACAAACTTATTGGATGCACAAGATTGGTTAAAAACCCTAATTGGACAAGAATAAGCCTAGGGAGGACGAAAATGACCTAAATGTTAATCCAATGACACAAATCAACTTATTGGATGCACAAGATTGGTTAAAAACCCTAATTGGACAAGAATAAGCCTAGGGAGGACGAAAATGACCTAATTGATCATCCATTGCCACAAACACACCTATTGGATGCACAAGATTGGTTAAAAACCCTAATTGGACAAGAATATGCCTAGGGAGGACGAAAATGACCTAATTGATCATGCAATGACACAAACACACCTTTTGGATGCACAAGATTGGTTAAAAACCCTAATTGGACAAGAATATGCCTAGGGAGGACGAAAATGACCTAAATATTAATTCAATGACACTAACAAACATATTGGATGCACAAGATTGGTTAAAAACCCTAATTGGACAAGAATAAGCCTAGGGAGGACGAAAATGACCTAATTGATCATCCAATGACACAAACACACCTATTGGATGCACAAGATTGGTTAAAAACCCTAATTGGACAAGAATGTGCCTAGAGAGATCGAAAATGACCTAAATTGATCATCCAATGACACAAACACACCTATTGGATGCACAAGATTGGTTAAAAACCCTAATTGGACAAGAATATGCCTAGGGAGGACGAAAATGACCTAAATGTTAATCCAATGACACAAATGAACTTATTGGATGCACAAGATTGGTTAAAAACCCTAATTGGACAAGAATAAGCCTAGGGAGGACGAAAATGACCTTAATGTTCATCCAATGACACAAATGAACTTATTGGATGCACAAGATTGGTTAAAAACCCTAATTGGACAAGAATATGCCTAGGGAGGACGAAAATGACCTAAATGTTAATCCAATGACACAAATGAACTTATTGGATGCACAAGATTGGTTAAAAACCCTAATTGGACAAGAATAAGCCTAGGGAGGACGAAAATGACATAATTGATCATCCAATGACGCAAACTCACCTATTGGATGCACAAGATTGGTTAAAAACCCTAATTGGACAAGAATATGCCTAGGGAGGACGAAAATGACCTAAATGTTAATCCAATGACACAAATGAACTTATTGGATGCACAAGATTGGTTAAAAACCCTAATTGGACAAGAATAAGCCTAGGGAGATTCAAAATGACGTAATTGATCATCCAATGACACAAACACACGTATTGGATGCACAAGATTGGTTAAAAACCCTAATTGGACAAGAATAAGCCTAGGGAGGAAGAAAATGACCTAATTGATCATCCAATGACACAAACACACCTATTGGATGCACAAGATTGGTTAAAAACCCTAATTGGACAAGAATTAGCCTAGGGAGGACGAAAATGACCTAATTGATCATCCAATGACACAAACACACCTATTGGAAGCACAAGATTGGTTAAAAAGCCTAATTGGACAAGAATATGCCTAGGGAGGACGAAAATGACCTAAATAATAATTCAATGACAAAAACAAACTTATTTGATGCACAAGATTGGTTAAAAACCCTAATTGGACAAGAATAAGCCTAGGGAGGACGAAAATGACCTAATTGATCATCCAATGACACAAACACACCTATTGGATGCACAAGATTGGTTAAAAACCCTAATTGGACAAGAATAAGCCTAGGGAGGACGAAAATGACCTAATTGATCATCCAATGACACAAACACACCTATTGGATGCACAAGATTGGTTAAAAACCCTAGTTAGACAAGAATATGCCTAGGGAGGACGAAAATGACCTAATTGATCACCCAATGACACAAATGAACTTATTGGATGCACAAGATTGGTTAAAAACCCTAATTGGACAAGAATAAGCCTAGGGAGGACGAAAATGACCTAATTGATCATCCAATGACACAAACACACCTATTGGATGCACAAGATTGGTTAAAAACCCTAATTGGACAAGAATATGCCTAGGGAGGAGGAAAATTTCCTAAATATTAATTCAATGACACAAACAAACTTATTGGATGCACAAGATTGGTTAAAAACCCTAATTGGACAAGAAAAAGCCTAGGGAGGACGAAAATGACCTAAATGTTAATCCAATGACACAACTCAACTTATTGGATGCACAAGATTGGTTAAAAACCCTAATTGGACAAGAATATGCCTAGGGAGGACGAAAATGACCTAAATATTAATTCAATGACATAAACAAACTTATTGGATGCACAAGATTGGTTAAAAACCCTAATTGGACAAGAATAAGCCTAGGGAGGACGAAAATGACCTAATTGATCATCCAATGACACAAACACACCTATTGGAAGCACAAGATTGGTTAAAAACCCTAACTGTTCAAGAATATGCCAAGGGAGGACGAAAATGACCTAAATGTTAATCCAATGACACAAATGAACTTATTGGATGCACAAGATTGATTTAAAACCCTAATTGGACAAGAATAAGCCTAGGCAGGAAGAAAATGACCTAATTGATCATCCAATGACACAAACACACCTATTGGATGCACAAGATTGGTTAAAAACCCTAGTTGGACAAGAATATACCTAGGGAGGACGAAAATGACCTAATTGATCATCCAATGACACAAATGAACTTATTGGATGCACAAGATTGGTTAAAAACCCTAATTGGACAAGAATAAGCCTAGGGAGGACGAAAATGACCTAATTGATCATCCAATGACACAAACACACCTATTGGAAGCACAAGATTGGTTAAAAACCCTAATTGGAAAAGAATATGCCTAGGGAGGATGAAAATGACCTAAATGTTAATCCAATGACACAAATGAACTTATTGGATGCACAAGATTGATTAAAAACCCTAATTGGACAAGAATAAGCCTAGGGAGGACGAAAATGACCTAATTGATCATCCAATGACACAAACACACCTATTGGAGGCACAAGATTGGCTAAAAATTCTAATTGGACAAGAATATGCCTAGGGAGGTCAAAAATGACCTAAATATTAATTCAATGACACAAACAAACTTATTGGATGCACAAGATTTTTTAAAAACCCTAATTGGACAAAAATAAGCCTAGGGAGGACGAAAATGACCTAAATGTTAATCCAATGACACAAACACACCTATTGGATGCACAAGATTGGTTAAAAACCCTTATTGGACAAGAATAAGCCTAGGGAGGACGAAAATGACCTAATTGATCATCCAATGACACAAATGAACTTATTGGATGCACAAGATTGGTTAAAAACCCTAATTGGACAAGAATAAGCCTAGGGAGGACGAAAATGACTTAATTGATCATCCAAAGACACAAACACATCTATTGGATGCACAAAATTGGTTAAAAACCCTAATTGGACATGAATATGCCTAGGGAGGAGGAAAATGACCTAAATATTATTTCAATGACACAAACAAAGTTATTGGATGGTAAAGATTGGTTAAAAACCCTAATTGGACAAGAATAAGCCTAGGGAGGACGAAAATGACCTAATTGATCATCCAATGACACAAACACACCTATTGGAGGCACAAGATTGGCTAAAAACCCTAATTGGACAAGAATATGTCTAGGGAGGATGAAAATGACCTAATTGATCATCCAATGACACAAACACACCTATTGGAAGCACAAGATTGGTTAAAAACCCTAATTGGAAAAGAATATGCCTAGGGAGGATGAAAATGACCTAAATGTTAATCCAATGACACAAATGAACTTATTGGATGCACAAGATTGATTAAAAACCCTAATTGGACAAGAATAAGCCTAGGGAGGACGAAAATGACCTAATTGATCATCCAATGACACAAACACACCTATTGGATGCACAAAATTGGTTAAAAACCCTAATTGGACATGAATATGCCTAGGGAGGAGGAAAATGACCTAAATATTAATTCCATGAAACAAAAAAAGTTATTGGATGCACAAGATTGGTTAAAAACCCTAATTGGACAAGAATAAGCCTAGGGAGGACGAAAATGACCTAATTGATCATCCAATGACACAAACACACCTATTGGAGGCACAAGATTGGCTAAAAACCCTAATTGGACAAGAATATGCCTAGGGAGGACGAAAATGACCTAAATATTAATTCAATGACACAAACAAACTTATTGGATGCACAAGATTGGTTAAAAACCCAAATTGGACAAAAATAAGCCTAGGGAGGACGAAAATGACCTAAATGTTAATCCAATGACACAAACACACCTATTGGATGCACAAGATTGGTTAAAAACCCTAATTGGACAAGAATAAGCCTAGGGAGGACGAAAATGACCTAATTGATCATCCAATGACACAAACACACCTATTGGATGCACAAGATTGGTTAAAAACCCTAATTGGACAAGAATAAGCCTAGGGAGGACGAAAATGACCTAATTGATCATCCAAAGACACAAACACACCTATTGGATGCACAAGATTGGTAAAAAACCCTAGTTGGACAAGAATATGCCTAGGGAGGACGAAAATGACCTAAATGTTAATCCAATGACACAAATGAACTTATTGGATGCCCAAGATTGGTTAAAAACCCTAATTGGACAAGAATAAGCCTTGGGAGGAAGAAAATGACCTAATTGATCATCCAATGACACAAACACACCTATTGGATGCACAAGACTGGTTAAAAACCCTAATTGGACAAGAATATGCCTTGGAAGGACGAAAATGACCTAATTGATCATCCAATGACACAAACACACCTATTGGATGCACAAGATTGTTTAAAAACCCTAATTGGACATGAATATGCATAGGGAGGAGGAAAATGACCTAAGTATTAATTCAATGACACAAACAAAGTTATTGGATGCACAAGATTGGTTAAAAACCCTAATTGGACAAGAATAAGCCTAGGGAGGACGAAAATGACCTAATTGATCATCCAATGACACAAACACACCTATTGGATGCACAAGATTGGTTAAAAACCCTAATTGGACAAGAATATGCCTAGGGAGGACGAAAATGACCTAGTTGATCATCCAATGACACAAACACACCAATTGGATACACAAGATTGGTTAAAAACCCTAATTGGACAAGAATATGACGGGGGAGGACGAAAATGACCTAAATGTTAATCCAATGACACAAATGAAGTTATTGGATGCACAAGATTGGTTCAAAACCCTAATTGGACAAGAATAAGCATTGGGGGGACGAAAATGACCTAATTGATCATCAAATGACACAAACACACCTATTGGATGCACAAGACTGGTTAAAAACCCTAATTGGACAAGAATATGCCTAGGGAGGACGAAAATGACCTAATTGATCATCCAATGACACAAACACACCTATTGGATGCACAAGATTGGTTAAAAACCCTAATTGGGCAAGTATAAGCCTAGGGAGGACGAAAATGACCTAACTGATCATCCAATGACACAAACTCACCTATTAGATGCACAAGATTGGTTAAAAACCCTAATTGGACAAGAATAAGCCTAGGGAGGACGAAAATGACCTAATTGATCATCCAATGACACAAACACACCTATTGGATGCACAAGATTGGTTAAAAACCCTAATTGGACAAGAATAAGCCTAGGGAGGACGAAAATGACCTAATTGATCATCCATTGCCACAAACACACCTATGGGATGCACAAGATTGGTTAAAAACCCTAATTGGACAAGAATATGCCTTGGGAGGACGAAAATGACCTAATTGGTCATCCAATGACACAAACACACCTATTGGATGCAAAAGATTGGTTAAAAACCCTAATTGGACAAGAATAAGCCTAGGGAGGACGAAAATGACCTAATTGATCATCCAATGACACAAACACACCTATTGGATGCACAAGATTGGTTAAAAACCCTAATTGGACAAGAATAAGCCTAGGGAGGACGAAAATGACCTAATTGATCATCCAATGACACAAACACACCTATTGGATGCACAAGATTGGTTAAAAACCCTAATTGGACAAGAATAAGCCTAGGGAGGACGAAAATGACCTAATTGATCATCCAATGACACAAACACACCTATTGGATGCACAAAATTGGTTAAAAACCGTAGTTGGACAAGAAGATGCCTAGGGAGGACGAAATTTACCTAATTGATCATCCAATGACACAAATGAACTTATTGGATGCACAAGATTTGTTAAAAACCCTAATTGGACAAGAATAAGCCTAGGGAGGACGAAAATGACCTAATTGATCATCCAATGACACAAACACACCTATTGGATGCACAAGATTGGTTAAAAACCCTAATTGGACAAGAATAAGCCTAGGGAGGCTGAAAATTACTTTATTGATCATCCAATGACACAAATACACCTATTGGATGCACAAGATTGGTTAAAAACCCTAATTGGACAAGAATAAGCCTAGGGAGGACGAAAATGACCTAATTGATCATCCAATGACACAAACACACCTATTGGATGCACAAGATTGGTTAAAAACCCTAATTGGACAAGAATAAGCCTAGGGAGGACGAAAATGACCTAATTGATCATCCAATGATACAAACACACCTATTGGAGGCACAAGATTGGTTAAAAACCCTAATTGGACAAGAATATGCCTAGGGAGGACGAAAATGACCTAAATGTTAATCCAATGACATAAACAAACTTATTGGATGCACAAGATTGGTTAAAAACCCTAATTGGACAAGAATAAGCCTAGGGAGGACGAAAATGACCTAATTGATCATCCAATGACACAAACACACCTATTGGAGGCACAAGATTGGCTAAAAACCCTAATTGGACAAGAATATGCCTAGGGAGGACGAAAATGACCTAAATATTAATCCAATGACACAAACAAACTTATTGGATGCACAAGATTGGTTAAAAACCCTAATTGGACAAGAATAAGCCTAGGGAGGACGAAAATGACCTAATTGATCATCCAATGACACAAACACACCTATTGGATGCACAAGATTGGTTAAAAACCCTAATTGGACAAGAATGTGCCTAGGGAGGAGGAAAATGACCTAAATATTAATTCAATGACACAAACAAAGTTATTGGATGCACAAGATTGGTTAAAAACCCTAATTGGACAAGAATAAGCCTAGGGAGGACGAAAATGACCTAATTGATCATCCAATGACACAAACACACCTATTGGATGCACAAGATTGGTTAAAAACCCTAACTGGACAAGAATATGCCTAGAGAGGACGAAAATGACCTAAATATTAATTCAATGACACAAACAAACTTATTGGATGCACAAGATTGGTTAAAAACCCTAATTGGACAAGAATAAGCCTAGGGAGGACGAAAATGACCTAAATGTTAATCCAATGACACAACTCAACTTATTGGATGCACAAGATTGGTTAAAAACCCTAATTGGGTAAGAATAAGCCTAGGGAGTACGAAAATGACCTAATTGATAATCCAATGACACAAACACACCTATTGGATGCACAAGATTGGTTAAAAACCCTAATTGGACATGAATAAGCCTAGGGAGGACGAAAATGACCTAAATGTGAATCCAATGACACAACTCAACTTATTGGATGCACAAGATTGGTTAAAAACCCTAATTGGACAAGAATAAGCCTAGGGAGGACGAAAATGACCTAATTGATCATCCAATGACACAAACGAACTTATTGGATGCACAAGATTGGTTAAAAACCCTAATTGGACAAGAATAAGCATAGGGAGGAAGAAAATGACCTAATTGATCATCCAATGACACAAACACACCTATTGCAAGCACAAGATTGGTTAAAAACCCTAATTGGACAAGAATATGCCTAGGGAGGACGAAAATGACCTAAATGTTAATCCAATGACACAAATGAACTTATTGGATGCACAAGATTGGTTAAAAACCCTAATTGGACAAGAATAAGCCTAGGGAGGACGAAAATGACCTAATTGATCATCCAATGACACAAACACACCTATTGGATGCACAAGATTGGTTAAAAACCCTAATTGGACAAGAATAAGCCTAGGGAGGACGAAAATGACCTATATGTTAATCCAATGACCCAACTCAACTTATTGGATGCACAAGATTGGTTAAAAACCCTAATTGGACAAGAATAAGCCTAGGGAGGACGAAAATGACCTAATTGATCATCCAATGACACAAACACACCTATTGGAAGCACAAGATTGGTTAAAAACCCTAATTGGACAAGAATATGCCTAGGGAGGACGAAAATGACCTAAATGTTAATCCAATGACACAAATGAACTTATTGGATGCACAAGATTAATTAAAAACCCTAATTGGACAAGAATAAGCCTAGGGAGGACGAAAATGACCTAATTGATCATCCAATGACACAAACACACCTATTGGATGCACAAGATTGATTAAAAACCCTAATTGGACAAGAATATGCCTAGGAAGGACGAAAATGACCTAATTGATCATCCAATGACACAAACACATGTATTGGAAGCACAAGATTGTTTAAAAACCCTAATTGGACAAGAATAAGCCTAGGGAGGACGAAAATGACCTAATTGATCATCCAATGACACAAACACACCTATTGGATGCACAAGATTGGTTAAAAACCCTAATTGGACAAGAATAAGCCTAGGGAGGACGAAAATGACGTAATTGATCATCCAATGACACAAACACACCTATTGGATGCACAAGATTGGTTAAAAACCCAAATTGGACAAGAATAAGCATAGAAAGGACGAAAATGACCTAATTGATCATCCAATGACACAAACACACCTATTGGATGCACAAGATTGGTTAAAAACCCTAATTGGACAAGAATATGCCTAGGGAGGACGAAAATGACCTAAATGTTAATCCAATGACACAAATGAACTTATTGGATGCACAAGATTGATTAAAAACCCTAATTGGACAAGAATAAGCCTAGGGAGGACGAAAATGACCTAAATGATAATCCAATGACACAAATGAACTTATTGGATGCACAAGATTGATTAAAAACCCTAATTGGACAAGAATAAGCCTAGGGAGGACGAAAATGACCTAATTGATCATCCAAAGACACAAACACATCTATTGGATGCACAAGATTGGTTAAAAACCCTAGTTGGACAAGAATATACCTAGGGAGGACGAAAATGACCTAATTGATCATCCAATGACACAAACACACCTATTGAATGCACAAGATTGGTTAAAAACCCTAATTGGACAAGAATAAGCCTAGGGAGGACGAAAATGACCTAATTGATCATCCAATGACACAAACACACCTATTGGATGCACAAGATTGGTTAAAAACCCTAATTGGACAAGAATAAGCCTAGGGAGGACGAAAATGACCTAATTGATCATCCAAAGACACAAACACATCTATTGGATGCACAAGATTGGTTAAAAACCCTAGTTGGACAAGAATATACCTAGGGAGGACGAAAATGACCTAATTGATCATCCAATGAGACAAATAAACTTATTGGATGCACAAGATTGGTTAAAAACCCTAATTGGACAAGAATAAGCCTAGGGAGGACGAAAATGACCTAATTGATCATCCAATGACACAAACACACCTATTGGATGCACAAGATTGGTTAAAAACCCTAATTGGACAAGAATAAGCCTAGGGAGGACGAAAATGACCTAATTGATCATCCATTGCCACAAACACACCTATGGGATGCACAAGATTGGTTAAAAACCCTAATTGGACAAGAATATGCCTTGGGAGGACGAAAATGACCTAATTGGTCATCCAATGACACAAACACACCTATTGGATGCAAAAGATTGGTTAAAAACCCTAATTGGACAAGAATAAGCCTAGGGAGGACGAAAATGACCTAATTGATCATCCAATGACACAAACACACCTATTGGATGCACAAGATTGGTTAAAAACCCTAATTGGACAAGAATAAGCCTAGGGAGGACGAAAATGACCTAATTGATCATCCAATGACACAAACACACCTATTGGATGCACAAGATTGGTTAAAAACCCTAATTGGACAAGAATATGCCTAGGGAGGACGAAAATGACCTAAATATTAATTTAATGACACAAACAAAGTTTTTGGATGCACAAGATTAATTAAAAACCCTAATTGGACAAGAATAAACCTAGGGAGGACGAAAATGACCTAATTGATCATCCAATGACACAAATACACCTATTGGATGCAAAAGATTGGTTAAAAATCCTAATTGGACAAGATGATGCCTAGGGAGGACGAAAATGACCTAAATATTAATTCAATGACACAAACAAACTTATTGGATGCACAAGATTGGTTAAAAACCCTAATTGGACAAAAATAAGCCTAGGGAGGACGAAAATGACCTAATTGATAATCCAATGACACAAACAAACTTATTGGATGCACAAGATTGGTTAAAAACCCTAATTGGACAAGAATAAACCAAGGGAGGACAAAAATGACCTAAATGTTAATCCAATGACACTACTCAACTTATTGGAAGCACAAGATTGGTTAAAAACCCTAATTGGACAAGAATAAGCCTAGGGAGGACGAAAATGACCTAATTGATCATCCAATGACACAAACACACCTATTGGATGCACAAGATTGGTTAAAAACCCTAATTGGACAAGAATAAGCCTAGGGAGGACGAAAATGACCTAATTGATCATCCAATGACACAAACACACCTATTGGATGCACAAGATTGGTTAAAAACCCTAATTGGACAAGAATATGCCTAGGGAGGACGAAAATGACCTAAATGTTAATCCAATGACACAAATGAACTTATTGGATGCACAAGATTGGTTAAAAACCCTAATTGGACAAGAATAAGCGTAGGGATGACGAAAATGACCTAATTGATCATCCAATGACACAAACACACCTATTGGAAGCACAAGATTGGTTAAAAACCCTAATTGGACAAGAATATGCCTAGGGAGGACGAAAATGACCTAAATGTTAATCCAATGACACAAATGAACTTATTGGATGCACAAGATTAATTAAAAACCCTAATTGGACAAGAATAAGCCTAGGGAGGACGAAAATGACCTAATTGATCATCCAATGACACAAACACACCTATTGGATGCACAAGATTGCTTAAAAACCCTAATTGGACAAGAATAAGCCTAGGGAGGACGAAAATGACCTAATTGATCATCCAAAGACACAAACACATCTATTGGATGCACAAGATTGGTTAAAAACCCTAGTTGGACAAGAATATACCTAGGGAGGACGAAAATGACCTAATTGATCATCCAATGACACAAATGAACTTATTGGATGCACAAGATTGGTTCAAAACCCTAATTGGACAAGAATAAGCCTAGGGAGGACGAAAATGACCTAATTGATCATCCTATGACACAAACACACCTATTGGAAGCACAAGATTGGTTAAAAACCCTAATTGGACAAGAATATGCCTAGGGAGGACGAAAATGACCTAAATGTTAATCCAATGAAACAAATGAACTTATTGGATGCACAAGATTGATTAAAAACCCTAATTGGACAAGAATAAGCCTAGGGAGGACGAAAATGACCTAATTGATCATCCAATGACACAAACACACCTATTGGATGCACAAGATTGGTTAAAAACCCTAATTGGACAAGAATATGCATAGGGAGAACGAAAATGACCAAATTGATCATCCAATGACACAAACACACCTATTGAATGCACAAGATTGGTTAAAAACCCTAATTGGACAAGAATAAGCCTAGGCAGGACGAAAATGACCTAATTGATCATCCAATGACACAAATAGACCTATTGGATGCACAAGATTCGTTAAAAACCCTAATTGGACAAGAATATGCCTAGGGAGGACGAAAATGACCTAATTGATCATCCAATGACACAAACACACCTATTGGATGCACAAGATTGGTTAAAAAGCCTAATTGGACAAGAATATGCCTAGGGAGGACGAAAATGACCTAAATATTAATTCAATGAAACAAACAAACTTATTGGATGCACAAGATTGGTTAAAAACCCTAATTGGACAAAAATAATGCCTAGGGAGGACGAAAATGACCTAATTGATCATTCAATCACACAAACACACCTATTGGAAGCACAAGATTGGTTAAAAACCCTAATTGGACAAGAATATGACTAGGGAGGATGAAAATGACCTAAATGTTATTCCAATGACACAAATGAACTTATTGGATGCACAAGATTGATTAAAAACCCTAATTGGACAAGAATAAGCCTAGGGAGGACGAAAATGACCTAATTGATCATCCAATGACACAAACACACCTATTGGATGCACAAAATTGGTTAAAAACCCTAATTGGACAAGAATATGCCTATGGAGGAGGAAAATGACCTAAATATTAATTCAATGACACAAACTAAGTTATTGGATGCACAAGATTGGTTAAAAACCCTAATTGGACAAGAATATGCCTAGGGAGGACGAAAATGACCTAAATATTAATTCAATGACATAAACAAACTTATTGGATGCACAAGATTGGTTAAAAACCCTAATTGGACAAGAATAAGCCTACGGAGGACGAAAATGACCTAATTGATCATCCAAAGACACAAACACATCTATTGGATGCACAAGATTGGTTAAAAACCCTAGTTGGACAAGAATATACCTAGGGAGGATGAAAATGACCTAATTGATCATCCAATGACACAAATGAACTTATTGGATGCACAAGATTGGTTAAAAACCCTAATTGGACAAGAATAAGCCTAGGGAGGACGAAAATGACCTAATTGATCATCCAATGACACAAACAGACCTATTGGAAGCACAAGATTGGTTAAAAACCCTAATTGGACAAGAATATGCCTAGGGAGGACGAAAATGACCGAAATGTTAATCCAATGACACAAATGAACTTATTGGATGCACAAGATTGATTAAAAACCCTAATTGGACAAGAATAAGCCTAGGGAGGACGAAAATGACCTAATTGATCATCGAATGACACAAACACACCTATTGGATGCACAAAATTGGTTAAAAACCCTAATTGGACAACAATATGCCTAGGGAGGAGGAAAATGACCTAAATATTAATTCAATGACACAAACAAAGTTATTGGATGCACAAGATTGGTTAAAAACCCTAATTGGACAAGAATAAGCCTAGGAAGGACGAAAATGACCTAATTGATCATCCAATGACACAAACACACCTATTGGGGGGACAAGATTGGCTAAAAACCCTAATTGGACAATAATATGTCTAGGGATGACGAAAATGACCTAAATATTAATTCAATGATACAAAAAAACTTATTGGATGCACAAGATTGGTTAAAAACCCTAATTGGTAAAGAATAAGCCTAGGCAGGACGAAAATGACCTCGTTGATCATCCAATGACACAAACACACCTATTGGATGCACAAGATTGGTTAAAAACCCTAATTGGACAAGAATATGCCTAGGGAGGACGAAAATGACCTAAATATTAATTCAATGACACAAACAAACTTATTGGATGCACAAGATTGGTTAAAAACCCTAATTGGACAAGAATAAGCCTAGGGAGGACGAAAATGACCTAATTGATCATCCAAAGACACAAACACATCTATTGGATGCACAAGATTGGTTAAAAACCCTAGTTGGACAAGAATATACCTAGGGAGGACGAAAATAACCTAATTGATCATCCAATGACACAAATGAACTTATTGGATGCACAAGATTGGTTAAAAACCCTAATTGGACAAGAATAAGCCTAGGGAGGACAAAAATGACCTAATTGATCATCCAATGACACAAACACACCTATTGGAAGCACAAGATTGGTTAAAAACCCTAATTGGACAAGAATATGCCTAGGGAGGACGAAAATGACCTAAATGTTAATCCAATGACACAAATGAACTTATTGGAAGCACAAGATTGATTAAAAACCCTAATTGGACAAGAATAAGCCTAGGGAGGACGAAAATGACCTAATTGATCATCCAATGACACAAACACACCTATTGGATGCACAAGATTGGTTAAAAACCCTAATTGGACAAGAATAAGCCTAGGGAGGACGAAAATAACTTAATTGACCATCCAATGACACAAACACAAGATTGGTTAAAAACCCTAATTGGACAAGAATAAGCCTAGGGAGGACGAAAATGACCTAATTGATCATCCAAAGACACAAACACATCTATTGGATGCACAAGATTGGTTAAAAACCCTAGTTGGACAAGAATATACCTAGGGAGGACGAAAATGACCTAATTGATCATCCAATGACACAAATGAACTTATTGGATGCACAAGATTGGTTCAAAACCCTAATTGGACAAGAATAAGCCTAGGGAGGACGAAAATGACCTAATTGATCATCCAATGACACAAACACACCTATTGGATGCACAAGATTGGTTAAAAACCCTAATTGGACAAGAATAAGCATAGTGAGGACGAAAATGACCTAATTGATCATCCAATGACACAAACACACCTATTGGAAGCACAAGATTGGTTAAAAACCCTAATTGGACAAGAATATGCCTAGGGAGGACGAAAATGACCTAAATGTTAATCCAATGACACAAACGAACTTATTGGATGCACAAGATTGGTTAAAAACCCTAATTGGACAAGAATAAGCCTAGGGAGGACGAAAATGACCTAATTGATTATCCAATGACACAAACACGACTATTGGATGCAAAAAATTGGTTAAAAACCCTAATTGGACAAGTATATGCCTAGGGAGGACGAAAATGACCTAAATATTAATTCAATGACACAAACAAACTTATTGGATGCACAAGATTGGTTAAAAACCCTAATTGGACAAGAATAAGCCTAGGGAGGACGAAAATGACCTAATTGATCATCCATTGCCACAAACACACCTATTGGATGCACAAGATTGGTTAAAACCCTAATTGGACAAGAATATGCCTAGGGAGGACGAAAATGACCTAATTGATCATGCAATGACACAAACACACCTAATGGATGCACAAGATTGGTTAAAAACCCTAATTGGACAAAATTATGCCTAGGGAGGACGAAAATGACCTAAATATTAATTCAATGACACTAACAAACTTATTGGATGCACAAGATTGGTTAAAAACCCTAATTGGACAAGAATAAGCCTAGGGAGGAGGAAAATGACCTAATTGATCATCCAATGACACAAACACACCTATTGGAAGCACAAGATTGGTTAAAAACCCTAATTGGACAAGAATATGCCTAGGGAGGACGAAAATGACCTAAATGTTAATCCAATGACACAAATGAACTTATTGGATACACAAGATTGGTTAAAAACCCTAATTGGACAAGAATAAGCCTAGGGAGGACGAAAATGACCTAATTGATCATCCAATGACACAAACACACTTATTGGATGCACAAGATTGGTTAAAAACCCTAATTGGACCAGAATATGCCTAGGGAGGACGAAAATGACCTAAATATTAATTCAATGACACAAACAAAGTTATTGGATGCACAAGATTGGTTAAAAACCCTAATTGGACAAGAATAAGCCTAGGGAGGACGAAAATGACCTAATTGATCATCCAATGACACAAACACACCTATTGGATGCACAAAATTGGTTAAAAACCCTAATTGGACATGAATATGCCTAGGGAGGAGGAAAATGACCTAAATATTAATTCAATGACACAAACAAAGTTATTGGATGCATAAGATTGGTTAAAAACCCTAATTGGACAAGAATAAGCCTAGGGAGGACGAAAATGACCTAATTGATCATCCAATGACACAAACACACCTATTGGAGGCACAAGATTGGCTAAAAACCCTAATTGGACAAGAATATGCATAGGGAGGATGAAAATGACCTAATTGATCATCCAATGACACAAACACACCTATTGGATGCAAAAGATTGGTTAAAAACCCTAATTGGAAAAGATGATGCCTAGGGAGGACGAAAATGACCTAAATATTAATTCAATGACATAAACAAACTTATTGGATGCACAAGATTGGTTAAAAACCCTAATTGGACAAGAATAAGCCTAGGGAGGACGAAAATGACCTAATTGATCATCCAATGACACAAACACACCTATTGGAAGCACAAGATTGGTTAAAAACCCTAATTGGACAAGAATATGCCTAGGGAGGACGAAAATGACCTAAATGTTAATCCAATGACACAAATGAACTTATTGAATGCACAAGATTCGTTAAAAACACTAATTGGACAACAATAAGCCTAGGGAGGACGAAAATCACCTAATTGATCATCCAATGACACAAACACACCTATTGGATGCACAAGATTGGTTAAAAACCCTAATTGGACAAGAATATGCCTAGGGAGGAGGAAAATGACCTAAATATTAATTCAATGACACAAACAAAGTTATTGGATGCACAAGATTGGTTAAAAACCCTAATTGGACAAGAATAAGCCTAGGGAGGACGAAAATGACCTAATTGATCATCCAATGACACAAACACACCTATTGGAGGCACAAGATTGGCTAAAAACCCTAATTGGACAAGAATATGCCTAGGGAGGACGAAGATGACCTAAATATTAATTCAATGACACAAACAAACTTATTGGATGCACAAGATTGGTTGAAAACCCTAATTGGACAAGAATAAGCCTAGGGAGGAAGAAAATGACCTAATTGATCATCCAAAGACACAAACACATCTATTGGATGCACAAGATTGGTTTAAAACCCTAGTTGGACAAGAATATACCTAGGGAGGATGAAAATGACCTAATTGATCATCCAATGACACAAATGAACTTATTGGATGCACAAGATTGGTTAAAAACCCTAATTGGACAAGAATAAGCCTAGGGAGGACAAAAATGACCTAATTGATCATCCAATGACACAAACACACCTATTGGAAGCACAAGATTCGTTAAAAACCCTAATTGGACAAGAATATGCCTAGGGAGGACGAAAATGACCTAAATGTTAATCCAATGACACAAATGAACTTATTGGATGCACAAGATTGATTGAAAACCCTAATTGGACAAGAATAAGCCTAGGGAGGACGAAAATGACCTAATTGATCATCCAATGACACAAACACACCTATTGGATGCACAAAATTGGTTAAAAACCCTAATTGGACAAGAATATGCCTATGGAGGAGGAAAATGACCTAAATATTAATTCAATGACACAAACTAAGTTATTGGATGCACAAGATTGGTTAAAAACCCTAATTGGACAAGAATATGCCTAGGGAGGACGAAAATGACCTAAATATTAATTCAATGACATAAACAAACTTATTGGATGCACAAGATTGGTTAAAAACCCTAATTGGACAAGAATAAGCCTAGGGAGGACGAAAATGACCTAATTGATCATCCAATGACACAAACACACCTATTGGAAGCACAAGATTGGTTAAAAACCCTAATCGGACAAGAATATGCCTAGGGAGGATGAAATTGACCTAAATGTCAATCCAATGACACAAATGAACTTATTGGATGCACAAGATTGATTAAAAACCCTAATTGGACAAGAATAAGCCTAGGGAGGACGAAAATGACCTAATTGATCATCCAATGACACAAACACACCTATTGGATGCACAAAATTGGTTAAAAACCCTAATTGGACATGAATATGCCTAGGGAGGAGGAAAATGACCTAAATATTAATTCCATGAAACAAACAAAGTTATTGGATGCACAAGATTGGTTAAAAACCCTAATTGGACAAGAATAAGCCTAGGGAGGACGAAAATGACCTAATTGATCATCCAATGACACAAACACACCTATTGGAGGCACAAGATTGGCTAAAAACCCTAATTGGACAAGAATATGCATAGGGAGGATGAAAATGACCTAATTGATCATCCAATGACACAAACACACCTATTGGATGCAAAAGATTGGTTACAAACCCTAATTGGAAAAGATGATGCCTAGGGAGGACGAAAATGACCTAAATATTAATTCAATGACATAAACAAACTTATTGGATGCACAAGATTGGTTAAAAACCCTAATTGGACAAGAATAAGCCTAGGGAGGACGAAAATGACCTAATTGATCATCCAATGACACAAACACACCTATTGGAGGCACAAGATTGGCTAAAAACCCTAATTGGACAAGAATATGCCTAGGGAGGACGAAAATGACCTAAATATTAATTCAATGACACAAACAAACTTATTGGATGCACAAGATTGATTAAAAACCCTAATTGGACATGAATATGCCTAGGGAGGACGAAAATGTCCTAATTGATCATCCAATGACACAAACACACCTATTGGATGCACAAGATTGGTTAAAAACCCTAATTGGACAAGAATATGCCTAGGTAGGACGAAAATGACCTAAATATTAATTCAATGAAACAAACAAACTTATTGGATGCACAAGATTGGTTAAAAACCCTAATTGGACAAAAATAATGCCTAGGGAGGACGAAAATGACCTAATTGATCATCCAATGACACAAACACACCTATTGGAAGCACAAGATTGGTTAAAAACCCTAATTGGACAAGAATATGACTAGGGAGGATGAAAATGACCTAAATGTTATTCCAATGACACAAATGAACTTATTGGATGCACAAGATTGATTAAAAACCCTAATTGGACAAGAATAAGCCTAGGGAGGACGAAAATGACCTAATTGATCATCCAATGACACAAACACACCTATTGGATGCACAAGATTGGTTAAAAACCCTAATTGGTCAAGAATAAGCCTTGGCAGGACGAAAATGACCTAATTGATCATCCAATGACACAAACACACCTATTGGATGCACAAGATTCGTTAAAAACCCTAATTGGACAAGAATATGCCTAGGGAGGACGAAAATGACCTAATTGATCATCCAATGACACAAACACACCTATTGGATACGCAAGATTGGTTAAAAACCCTAATTGGACAAGAATATACCTAGGGAGGACGAAAATGACCTAAATATTAATTCATTGACATAAACAAACTTATTGGATGCACAAGATTGGTTAAAAACCCTAATTGGACAAGAATAAGCCTAGGGAGGACGAAAATGACCTAATTGATCATCCAATGACACAAACACACCTATTGGATGCACAAGATTGGTTAAAAACCCTAATTGGACAAGAATATGCCTAGGGAGGACGAAAATGACCTAAATATTAATTCAATGACACAAACAAACTTATTGGATGCACAAGATTGGTTAAAAATCCTAATTGGACAAGAATAAGCCTAGGGAGGACGAAAATGACCTAATTGATCATCCAATGACACGAACACACCTATTGGAAGCACAAGATTGGTTAAAAACCCTAATTGGACAAGAATATGCCTAGGGAGGACGAAAATGACCTAATTGATCATCCAATGACACAAACACACCTATTGGATGCACAAGATTGGTTAAAAACCCTAATTGGACAAGAATATGCCTAGGGAGGACGAAAATGACCTAAATGTTAATCCAATGACACAAATGAACTTATTGGATGCACAAGATTGGTTAAAAACCCTAATTGGACAAGAATAAGCCTAGGGAGGACGAAAATGACCTAATTGATCATCCAATGACACAAACACACCTATTGGATGCACAAGATTGGTTAAAAACCCTAATTGGACAAGAATATGCCTAGGGAGGACGAAAATGACCTAAATATTAATTCAATGACACAAACAAAGTTATTGGATGCACAAGATTGGTTAAAGACCCTAATTGGACAAGAATAAGCCTAGGGAGGAGGAAAATGACCTGATTGATCATCCTATGACACAAATAAACTTATTGGATGCACAAGAATGGTTAAAAACCTAATTCGACAATAATAAGCCTAGGGAGAATGAAAATGACCTAAATGTTAATCCAATGACACAACTCAACTTATTGGATGCACAAGATTGGTTAAAAACCCTAATTGGACAAGAATAAGCCTAGGGAGGACGAAAATGACCTAATTGATCATCCAATGACACAAACACACCTATTGGATGCACAAGATTGGTTAAAAACCCTAATTGGACAAGAATATGCCTAGGGAGGACGAAAATGACCTAATTCATCATCCAATGACACAAACACACCTATTGAATGCACAAGTTTGGTTAAAAACCCTAATTGGACAAGAATATGCCTAGGGAGAACGAAAATGACCTAAATATTAATTCAATGACACAAACAAACTTATTGGATGCATAAGATTGGTTAAAATCCCTAATTGGACAAGAATAAGCCTATGGAGGACGAAAACGACCTAATTGATCATCCAATGACACAAACACACCTATTGGATGCACAAGATTGGTTAAAAACCCTAATTGGACAAGAATATGCCTAGGGAGGACGGATATGACCTAAATGTTAATCCAATGACACAAATGAACTTATTGGATGCACAAGATTGGTTAAAAACCCTATTTGGACAAGAATAAGCCTAGGGAGAACGAAAATGACCTAAATGTTAATCCAATGTCACAACTCAACTTATTGGATGCACAAGATTGGTTAAAAACCCTATTTGGACAAGAATAAGCCTAGGGAGGACGAAAATGACCTAATTGATCATCCAATGACACAAACACACCTATTGGATGCACAAGATTGGTTAAAAACCCTAATTGTACAAGAATATGCCTAGGGAGGACGAAAATGACCTAAATATTAATTCAATGAAACAAACAAACTTATTGGATGCACAAGATTGGTTAAAAACCCTAATTGGACAAGAATATGCCTAGGGAGGACGAAAATGACCTAATTGATCATCCAATGACACAAACACACCTATTGGATGCACAAGATTGGTTAAAAACCCTAATTGGACAAGAATAAGCCTAGGGAGGACGAAAATGACCTAATTGATCATCCAAAGACACAAACACATCTATTGGATGCACAAGATTGGTTAAAAACCCTAGTTGGACAAGAATATACCTAGGGAGGACGAATATGACCTAATTGATCATCCAATGAGACAAATGAACTTATTGGAAGCACAAGATTGGTTAAAAACCCTAATTGGACAAGAATAAGCCTAGGGAGGACGAAAATGACCTAATTGATCATCCAATGACATAAACACACCTATTGGAAGCCAAAGATTGGTTTAAAACCCTAATTGGACAAGAATATGCCTAGGGAGGACGAAAATGACCTAAATGTTAATCCAATGACACAAATGAACTTATTGGATGCACAAGATTGATTAAAAACCCTAATTGGACAAGAATAAGCCTAGGGAGGACGAAAATGACCTAATTGATCATCCAATGACACAAACACACCTATTGGATGCACAAGATTGGTTAAAAACCCTAATTGGACAAGAATAAGCCGAGGGAGGATGAAAATGACCTAATTGATCATCCAATGACACAAACACACCTATTGGATGCACAAGATTGGTTAAAAACCCTAATTGGACAAGAATATGCCTAGGGAGGACGAAAATGACCTAAATATTAATTCAATGACACAAACAAACTTATCGGATGCACAAGATTGGTTAAAAACCCTAATTGGACAAGAATAAGCCTAGGGAGGACGAAAATGTCCTAATTGATCATCCAATGACACAAACACACCTATTGGATGCACAAGATTGGTTAAAAACCCTAATTGGACAAGAATATGCCTAGGGTGGACGAAAATGACCTAATTGATCATCCAATGACACAAACAAACTTATCGGATGCACAAGATTGGTTAAAAACCCTAATTGGACAAGAATAAGCCTAGGGAGGACGAAAATGACCTAATTGATCATCCAATGACACAAACACACCTATTGGATGCACAAGATTGGTTAAAAACCCTAATTGGACAAGAATATGCCTAGGGTGGACGAAAATGACCTAATTGATCATCCAATGACACAAACAAACTTATCGGATGCACAAGATTGGTTAAAAACCATAATTGGACAAGAATAAGCCTAGGGACGACAAAAATGACCTAATTGATCATCCAATGAAACAAACACACCTATTAGATGCACAAGATTGGTTAAAAACCCTAATAGGACAAGAATAAGCCTAGGGAGGACGAAAATGACCTAATTGATCATACAATGACACAAACTCACCTATTGGATGCACAAGATAGGTTAAAAACCCTAATTGGACAAGAATATGCCTAGGGAGGACGAAAATGACCTAATTGATCATCCAATGACACAAACACACCTATTGGATGCACAAGATTGGTTAAAAACTCTAATTGGACAAGAATAAGCATAGGGAGGACGAAAATGACCTAATTGATCATCCAATCACACAAACACACCTATTGCATGCACAAGATAGGTTAAAAACCCTAATTAGACAAGAATATGCCTAGGGAGGAGGAAAATAACCTAATTGATCATCCAATGATACAAACACACCTATTGGGTGCACAAGATCGGTTAAAAACCCTAATTGGACAAGAATAAGCCTAGGGAGGACGAAAATGACCTAATTGATCATCCAATGACACAAACACACCTATTGGATGCACAAGATTGGTTAAAAACCCTAATTGGACAAGAATATGCCTAGGGAGGACGAAAATGACCTAATTGATCATCCAATGACACAAATGAACTTATTGGATGCACAAGATTAGTTAAAAACCCTAATTGGACAAGAATAAGCCTAAGGAGGATGAAAATAACCTAATTGATCATCCAATGACACAAACACACCTATTGGATGCACAAGATTGGTCTAAAACTCTAATTGGACAAGAATATACCTAGGGAGGACGAAAATGACCTAAATGTTAATCCAATGACACAAATGAACTTATTGGATGCACAAGATTGGTTAAAAACCCTAATTGGACAAGAATAAGCCTAGGGAGGACGAAAATGACCGAAATGTTAATCCAATGACACAACTCAACTTATTGGATGCACAAGATTGGTTAAAAACCCTAATTGGACAAGAATATGCCTAGGGAGGACGAAAATGACCTAATTGATCATCCAATGACACAAACACACCTATTGGATGCACAAGATTGGTTAAAAAGCCTAATTGGACAAGAATATGCCTAGGGAGGACGAAAATGACCTAAATATTAATTCAATGAAACAAACAAACTTATTGGATGCACAAGATTGGTTAAAAACCCTAATTGGACAAAAATAATGCCTAGGGAGGACGAAAATGACCTAATTGATCATTCAATCACACAAACACACCTATTGGAAGCACAAGATTGGTTAAAAACCCTAATTGGACAAGAATATGACTAGGGAGGATGAAAATGACCTAAATGTTATTCCAATGACACAAATGAACTTATTGGATGCACAAGATTGATTAAAAACCCTAATTGGACAAGAATAAGCCTAGGGAGGACGAAAATGACCTAATTGATCATCCAATGACACAAACACACCTATTGGATGCACAAAATTGGTTAAAAACCCTAATTGGACAAGAATATGCCTATGGAGGAGGAAAATGACCTAAATATTAATTCAATGACACAAACTAAGTTATTGGATGCACAAGATTGGTTAAAAACCCTAATTGGACAAGAATATGCCTAGGGAGGACGAAAATGACCTAAATATTAATTCAATGACATAAACAAACTTATTGGATGCACAAGATTGGTTAAAAACCCTAATTGGACAAGAATAAGCCTAGGGAGGACGAAAATGACCTAATTGATCATCCAATGACACAAACACACCTATTGGAAGCACAAGATTGGTTAAAAACCCTAATTGGACAAGAATATGACTAGGGAGGATGAAAATGACCTAAATGTTATTCCAATGACCCAAATGAACTTATTGGATGCACAAGATTGATTAAAAACCCTAATTGGACAAGAATAAGCCTAGGGAGGACGAAAATGACCTAATTGATCATCCAATGACACAAACACACCTATTGGATGCACAAAATTGGTTAAAAACCCTAATTGGACAAGAATATGCCTATGGAGGAGGAAAATGACCTAAATATTAATTCAATGGCACAAACTAAGTTATTGGATGCACAAGATTGGTTAAAAACCCTAATTGGACAAGAATATGCCTAGGGAGGACGAAAATGACCTAAATATTAATTCAATGACATAAACAAACTTATTGGATGCACAAGATTGGTTAAAAACCCTAATTGGACAAGAATAAGCCTAGGGAGGACGAAAATGACCTAATTGATCATCCAATGACACAAACACACCTATTGGAAGCACAAGATTGGTTAAAAACCCTAATTGGACAAGAATATGCCTAGGGAGGATGAAAATGACCTAAATGTCAATCCAATGACACAAATGAACTTATTGGATGCACAAGATTGATTAAAAACCCTAATTGGACAAGAATAAGCCTAGGGAGGACGAAAATGACCTAATTGATCATCCAATGACACAAACACACCTATTGGATGCACCAAATTGGTTAAAAACCCTAATTGGACATGAATATGCCTAGGGAGGAGGAAAATGACCTAAATATTAATTCAATGACACAAACAAAGTTATTGGATGCATAAGATTGGTTAAAAACCCTAATTGGACAAGAATAAGCCTAGGGAGGACGAAAATGACCTAATTGATCATCCAATGACACAAACACACCTATTGGAGGCACAAGATTGGCTAAAAACCCTAATTGGACAAGAATATGCATAGGGAGGATGAAAATGACCTAATTGATCATCCAATGACACAAACACACCTATTGGATGCAAAAGATTGGTTAAAAACCCTAATTGGAAAAGATGATGCCTAGGGAGGACGAAAATGACCTAAATATTAATTCAATGACATAAACAAACTTATTGGATGCACAAGATTGGTTAAAAACCCTAATTGGACAAGAATAAGCCTAGGGAGGACGAAAATGACCTAATTGATCATCCAATGACACAAACACACCTATTGGAAGCACAAGATTGGTTAAAAACCCTAATTGGACAAGAATATGCCTAGGGAGGACGAAAATGACCTAAATGTTAATCCAATGACACAAATGAACTTATTGAATGCACAAGATTCGTTAAAAACACTAATTGGACAACAATAAGCCTAGGGAGGACGAAAATCACCTAATTGATCATCCAATGACACAAACACACCTATTGGATGCACAAGATTGGTTAAAAACCCTAATTGGACAAGAATATGCCTAGGGAGGAGGAAAATGACCTAAATATTAATTCAATGACACAAACAAAGTTATTGGATGCACAAGATTGGTTAAAAACCCTAATTGGACAAGAATAAGCCTAGGGAGGACGAAAATGACCTAATTGATCATCCAATGACACAAACACACCTATTGGATGCACAAGATTGGTTAAAAACCCTAATTGGACAAGAATATGCCTAGGGAGGACGAAAATGACCTAAATATTAATTCAATGACACAAACAAACTTATTGGATGAACAAGATTGGTTAAAAACCCTAATTCGACAAGAATAAGCCTAGGGAGGACGAAAATGACCTAATTGATCATCCAATGACACAAACACACCTATTGGATGCACAAGATTGGTTAAAACCCTAATTGGACAAGAATATGCCTAGGGAGGAGGAAAATGACCTAAATATTAATTCAATGACACAAACAAAGTTATTGGATGCACAAGATTGGTTAAAAACCCTAATTGGACAAGAATAAGCCTAGGGAGGACGAAAATGACTTAATTGATCATCCAATGACACAAACACACCTATTGGATGCAAAAGATTGGTTAAAAACCCTAATTGGTCAAGAATAAGCCGGGGGAGGAAGAAAATAACCTAATTGATCATCCAATGACACAAACACGCCTATTGGATTCACAAGATTGGTTAAAAACCCTAACTGGACAAGAATATGCCTCGGGAGCACGAAAATGACCTAATTGATCATCCAATGACACAAACACACCTATTGGATGCACAAGATTGGTTAAAAACCCTAATTGGACAAGAATATGCCTAGGGAGGACGAAAATGACCTAAATATTAATTCAATTACATAAACAAACTTGTTGGATGCACAAGATTGGTTAAAAACCCTAATTGGAAAAGAATAAGCCTAGGGAGGACGAAAATGACCTAATTGATCATCCAATGACACAAACACACCTATTGGATGCACAAGATTGGTTAAAAACCCTAATTGGACAAGAATATGCCAAGGGAGGAGGAAAATGACCTAAATATTAATTCAATGACACAAACAAAGTTATTGGATGCACAAGATTGGTTAAAAACCCTAATTGGACAAGAATAAGCCTAGGGAGGACTAAAATGACCTAATTGATCATCCAATGACACAAACACACCTATTGGAAGCACAAGATTGGTTAAAAACCCTAATTGGACAAGAATATGCCTAGGGAGGACGAAAATGACCTAAATGTTAATCCAATGACACAAATTAACTTATTGGATGCACAAGATTGGTTAAAAACCCTAATTGGACAAGAATAAGCGTAGGGATGACGAAAATGACCTAATTGATCATCCAATGACACAAACACACCTATTGGAAGCACAAGATTGGTTAAAAACCCTAATTGGACAAGAATATGCCTAGGGAGGACGAAAATGACCTAAATGTTAATCCAATGACACAAATGAACTTATTGGATGCACAAGATTGATTAAAAACCCTAATTGGACAAGAATAAGCCTAGGGAGGACGAAAATGACCTAATTGATCATCCAATGACACAAACACACCTATTGGATGCACAAAATTGTTTAAAAACCCTAATTGGACAAGAATATGCCTAGGGAGGAGGAAAATGACCTAAATATTAATTCAATGACACATACAAAGTTATTGGATGCACAACATTGGTTAAAAACCCTAATTGGACAAGAATAAGCGTAGGGATGACGAAAATGACCTAATTGATCATCCAATGACACAAACACACCTATTGGAAGCACAAGATTGGTTAAAAACCCTAATTGGACAAGAATATGCCTAGGGAGGACGAAAATGACCTAAATGTTAATCCAATGACACAAATAAACTTATTGGACGCACAAGATTGGTTAAAAACCCTAATTGGACAAGAATAAGCCTAGGGAGGACGAAAATGACCTAATTGATCATCCAATGACACAAACACACCTATTGGATGCACAAGATTGGTTAAAAACCCTAATTGGACAAGAATATGCCTAGGGAGGACGAAAATGACCTAAATATTAATTCAATGACACAAACAAACTTATTGGATGCACAAGATTGGTTAAAAACCCTAATTGGACAAGAATAAGCCTAAGGAGGACGAAAATGACCTAATTTATCATCCAAGGACACAAACACAGCTATTGGATGCACAAGATTGGTTAAAAACCCTAATTGGACAAGAATATGCCTAGGGAGGACGAAAATGACCTTATTGATAATCCAATGACACAAACACACCTATTGGATGCACAACATTGGTTAAAAACCCTAATTGGACAAGAATAAGCCTAGGGAGGACGAAAATGACCTAATTGATCATCCAATGACACAAACACACCTATTGGATGCACAAGATTGGTTTAAAACCCTAATTGGACAAGAATAGGCCTAGAGAGGACGAAAATGACCTAATTGATCATCCAATGACACAAATGAACGTATTGGATGCACAAGATTAGTTAAAAACCCTAATTGGACAAGAATATGCCTAGGGAGGACGAAAATAACATAATTGGTCATCCAATGACACAAACACACCTATTGGATGCACAAGATTGGTTAAAAACCCTAATTGGACAAGAATATGCCTAGGGAGGACGAAAATGACCAAATTGATCATCCAATGACACAAACACACCTATTGGATGCACAAGATCGGTTAAAAACCCTAATTGGACAAGAATAAGCCTAGGGAGGACGAAAATGACCTAATTGATCATCCAATGACACAAACACACCTATTGGATGCACAAGATTGGTTAAAAACCCTAATTGGACAAGAATATGCTTAGGGAGCATGAAAATGACCTAAATATTAATTCAATGACACAAACAAACTTATTGGATGCACAAGATTGGTTAAAAACCCTAATTGGACAAGAATAAGCCTAGGGAGGACGAAAATGACCTAATTGATCATCCAATGACACAAACACACCTATTGAATTCACAAGATTGGTTAAAAACCCTAATTGGACAAGAATATGCCTAGGGAGGACGAAAATGACCTAATTGATCATCCAATGACACAAACACACCTATTGGATGCACAAGATTGGTTAAAAACCCTAATTGGACAAGAATATACCTAGGGAGGACGAAAAAATGACCTAAATATTAATTCAATGACACAAACATAGTTATTGGATGCACTAGATTGGTTAAAAACCCTAATTGGACAAGAATAAGCCTAAGGAGGACGAAAATGACCTAATTGATCATCCAATGACACAAACACACCTATTGGATGCACAAGATTGGTTAAAAACCCTAATTGGACAAGAATATGCCTAGGGAGGACGAAAATGACCTAAATATTAATTCAATGACACAAACAAACTTATCGGATGCCCAAGAGTGGTTAAAAACCCTAATTGGACAAGAATAAGCCTAGGGAGGACGAAAATGACCTAATTGATCATCCAATGACACAAACACACCTATTGGATGCACAAGATTGGTTAAAAACCCTAATTGGACAAGAATATGCCTAGGGAGGATGAAAATGACCTAAATATTAATTCAATGACACAAACAAAGTTATTGGATGCACAAGAGTGGTTAAAAACCCTAATTGGACAAGAATAAGCCTAGGGAGGACGAAAATGACCAAATTGATCATCCAATGACACAAACACACCTATTGGATGCACAAGATTGGTTAAAAACCCTAATTGGACAAGAATATGCCTTGGGAGGACGAAAATGACCTAAATTGATCATCCAATGACACAAACACACCTACTGGATGCACAAGATTGGTTAAAAACCCTAATTGGACAAGAATATGCCTAGCGAGGAAGAAAATGACCTAAATGTTAATCCGATGACACAAATGAACTTATTCGATGCACAAGATTGGTTAAAAACCCTAATTGGACAAGAATAAGCCTAGGGAGGATCAAAGTGACCTAATTGATCATCAAATGACACAAACACACCTATTGGATGCACAAGATTGGTTAAAAACCCTAATTGGACAAGAATATGCCTAAGGAGGACGAAAATGACCTAAATGTTAATCCAATGACACAAATGAACTTATTGGATGCACAAGATTGGTTAAAAACCCTAATTGGACAAGAATAAGCATAGGAAGGACGAAAATGACCTAATTGATCATCCAATGACACAAACACACCTATTGGATGCACAAGATTGGTTAAAAACCCTAATTGGACAAGAATATGCCTAGGGAGGACGAAAATGACCTAAATATTAATTCAATGACATAAACAAACTTGTTGGATGCACAACAATGGTTAAAAACCCTAATTGGACAAGAATAAGCCTAGGGAGGACGAAAATGACCTAATTGATCATCCAATGACACAAACACACTTATTGGATGCACAAGATTGGTTAAAAACCCTAATTGGACAAGAATATGCCTAAGGAGAACTAAAATGACCTAAATTGATTATCCAGTGACACAAAAACACCTATTGGATGCACAAGATTGGTTAAAAACCCTAATTGGACAAGAATATGCCTAGGGAGGACGAAAATGACCTAAATATTAATTCAATGACATAAACAAACTTATTGGATGCACAAGATTGGTTAAAAACCCTAATTGGACAAGAATAAGCCTAGGGAGGACGAAAATGACCTAATTGATCATCCAATGACACAAACACACCTATTGGATGCACAAGATTGGTTAAAAACCCTAATTGAACAAAGAATATGCCTAGGGAGGACGAAAATGACCTAAATATTAATTCAATGACACAAACAAACTTATTGGATGCACAAGATTGGTTAAAAACCCTAATTGGACAAGAATAAGCCTAGGGAGGACGAAAATGACCTAATAGATCATCCAATGACATAAACACACCTATTGGATGCACAAGATTGGTTAAAAACCCTAATTGGACAAGAATAAGCCTAGGGAGGACGAAAATGACTTAATTGATCATCCAATGACACAAACACACTTATTGGATGCACAAGATTGGTTAAAAACCCTAATTGGACAAGAATATGCCTAAGGAGAACTAAAATGACCTAAATTGATTATCCAGTGACACAAAAACACCTATTGGATGCACAAGATTGGTTAAAAACCCTAATTGGACAAGAATATGCCTAGGGAGGACGAAAATGACCTAAATATTAATTCAATGACATAAACAAACTTATTGGATGCACAAGATTGGTTAAAAACCCTAATTGGACAAGAATAAGCCTAGGGAGGACGAAAATGACCTAATTGATCATCCAATGACACAAACACACCTATTGGATGCACAAGATTGGTTAAAAACCCTAATTGGACAAGAATATGCCTAGGGAGGACGAAAATGACCTAAATATTAATTCAATGACATAAACAAAGTTATTGGATGCACAAGATTGGTTAAAAACCCTAATTGGACAAGAATATGCCTAGGGAGGACGAAAATGACCAAATTGATCATCCAATGACACAAACACACCTATTGGATGCACAAGATTGGTTAAAAACCCTAATTGGACAAGAATATGCCTAGGGAGGACGAAAATGACCTAAATATTAATTCAATGACATAAACAAACTTATTGGATGCACAAGATTGGTTAAAAACCCTAATTGGACAAGAATAAGCCTAGGGAGGACGAAAATGACCTAATTGATCATCCAATGACACAAACACAACTATTGGATGCACAAGATTGGATAAAAACCCTAAATGGACAAGAATATGCCTAGGGAGGACGAAAATGACCTAAATATTAATTCAATGACATAAACAAACTTATTGGATGCACAAAATTGGTTAAAAACCCTAATTGGACAAGAATGTGCCTAGGGAGGACGAAAATGACCTAATTGATCATCCAATGACACAAACACACCTATTGGATGCACAAGATTGGTTAAAAACCCTAATTGGACAAGAATATGCCTAGGGAGGACGAAAATGACCTAAATATTAATTCAATGACATAAACAAACTTATTGGATGCACAAGATTGGTTAAAAACCCTAATTGGACAAGAATAAGCCTAGGGAGGACGAAAATGACCTAATTGATCATCCAATGACACAAACACACCTATTGGATGCACAAGATTGGATAAAAACCCTAATTGGACAAGAATATTCCTAGGGAGGACGAAAATGACCTAAATATTAATTCAATGACATAAACAAACTTATTGGATGCACAAAATTGGTTAAAAACCCTAATTGGACAAGAATGTGCCTAGGGAGGACGAAAATGACCTAATTGATCATCCAATGACACAAACACACCTATTGGATGCACAAGATTGGTTAAAAACCCTAATTGGACAAGAATATGCCTAGGGAGGACGAAAATGACCTAAATATTAATTCAATGACACAAACAAAGTTTTTGGATGCACAAGATTGGTTAAACACCCTAATTGGACAAGAATAAGCCTAGGGAGGACGAAAATGACGTAAATAATAATTCAATGACACAAACAAAGTTATTGGATGCACAAGATTGGTTAAAAACCCTAATTGGACAAGAATAAGCCTAGGGAGGACGAAAATGACCTAATTGATCATCCAATGACACAAACACACCTATTGGGTGCACAAGATTGGTTAAAAACCCTAATTGGACAAGAATATGCCTAGGGAGGACGAAAATGACCTAAATATTAATTCAATGACATAAACAAACTTATTGGATGCACAAGATTGGTTAAAAACCCTAATTGGACAAGAATAAGCCTAGGGAGGACGAAAATGACCTAATTGATCATCCAATGACACAAACACACCTATTGGAAGCACAAGATTGGTTAAAAACCCTAATTGGACAAGAATATGCCTAGGGAGGACGAAAATGACCGAAATGTTAATCCAATGACACAAATGAACTTATTGGATGCACAAGATTGATTAAAAACCCTAATTGGACAAGAATAAGCCTAGGGAGGACGAAAATGACCTAATTGATCATCCAATGACACAAACACACCTATTGGATGCACAAAATTGGTTAAAAACCCTAATTGGACAAGAATATGCCTATGGAGGAGGAAAATGACGTAAATATTAATTCAATGACACAAACTAAGTTATTGGATGCACAAGATTGGTTAAAAACCCTAATTGGACAAGAATATGCCTAGGGAGGACGAAAATGACCTAAATATTAATTCAATGACATAAACAAACTTATTGGATGCACAAGATTGGTTAAAAACCCTAATTGGACAAGAATAAGCCTAGGGAGGACGAAAATGACCTAATTCATCATCCAAAGACACAAACACATCTATTGGATGCACAAGATTGGTTAAAAACCCTAGTTGGACAAGAATATACCTAGGGAGGATGAAAATGACCTAATTGATCATCCAATGACACAAATGAACTTATTGGATGCACAAGATTGGTTAAAAACCCTAATTGGACAAGAATAAGCCTAGGGAGGACGAAAATGACCTAATTGATCATCCAATGACACAAACACACCTATTGGAAGCACAAGATTGGTTAAAAACCCTAATTGGACAAGAATATGCCTAGGGAGGACGAAAATGACCGAAATGTTAATCCAATGACACAAATGAACTTATTGGATGCCCAAGATTGATTAAAAACCCTAATTGAACAAGAATAAGCCTAGGGAGGACGAAAATGACCTAATTGATCATCGAATGACACAAACACACCTATTGGATGCACAAAATTGGTTAAAAACCCTAATTGGACAACAATATGCCTAGGGAGGAGGAAAATGACCTAAATATTAATTCAATGACACAAACAAAGTTATTGGATGCACAAGATTGGTTAAAAACCCTAATTGGACAAGAATAAGCCTAGGGAGGACGAAAATGACCTAATTGATCATCCAATGACACAAACACACCTATTGGGGGTACAAGATTGGCTAAAAACCCTAATTGGACAAGAATATGCCTAGGGAGGACGAAAATGACCTAAATATTAATTCAATGATACAAACCAACTTATTGGATGCACAAGATTGGTTAAAAACCCTAATTGGTAAAGAATAAGCCTAGGGAGGACGAAAATGACCTCGTTGATCATCCAATGACACAAACACACCTATTGGATGCACAAGATTGGTTAAAAACCCTAATTGGACAAGAATATGCCTAGGGAGGACGAAAATGACCTAAATATTAATTCAATGACACAAACAAACTTATTGGATGCACAAGATTGGTTAAAAACCCTAATTGGACAAGAATAAGCCTAGGGAGTACGAAAATGACCTAATTGATCATCCAACGACACAAATACACCTATTGGATGCACAAGATTGGTTAAAAACCCTAATTGGACAAGAATATGCCTAGGGAGGACGAATATGACCTAAATGTTAATTCAATGACAAAAACGAACTTATTGGATGCACAACATTGGTTAAAAACCCTAATTGGACAAGGATAAGCCTAGGGAGGACGAAAATGACCTAATTGATCATCCAATGACACAAACACACCTATTGGATGCACAAGATTGGTTAAAAACCCTAATTGGACAAGAATAAGCCTAGGGAGGACGAAAATGACATAAATGTTAATCCAATGACACGACTCAACTTATTGGGTGCACAAGAATGGTAAAAAGCCCTAATTGGACAAGAATATGCCTAGGGAGGACGAAAATGACCTAATTGATCATCCAATGACACAAACACACCTATTGGATGCACAAGATTGGTTAAAAACCTTAATTGGACAAGAATATGCCTAGGGAGGACGAAAATGACCTAAATGTTAATCCAATGAACCAAATGAACTTATTGGATGCACAAGATTGGTTAAAAACCCTAATTGGACAAGAATAAGCCTAGGGAGGACGAAAATGACCTAATTGATCATCCAATGACACAAACACACCTATTGGATGCACAAGATTGGTTAAAAACCCTAATTGGACAAGAATATGCCTAGGGAGGATGAAAATGACCTAAGTATTAATTCAATGACACAAAGAAACTTATTGGATGCACAAGATTGATTAAAAACCCTAATTGGACAAGAATAAGCCTAGGGAGGACGAAAATGACCTAATTGATCATCCAATGACACAAACACACCTATTGGATGCACAAGATTGGTTAAAAACCCTAATTGGACAAGAATAAGCCTAGGCAGGAAGAAAATGACCTAATTGATCATCCAATGACACAAACACACCTATTGGATGCACAAGATTCGTTAAAAACCCTAATTGGACATGAATATGCCTAGGGAGGACGAAAATGACCTAATTGATCATCCAATGACACAAACACACCTATTGGATGCACAAGATTGGTTAAAAACCCTAATTGGACAAGAATATGCCTAGGGAGGACGAAAATGACCTAAATATTAATTCAATGACACAAACAAACTTATTGGATGCACAAGATTGGTTAAAAACCCTAATTGGACAAGAATAAGCCTAGGGAGGACGAAAATGACCTAATTAATAATCCAATGACACAAACACACCTATTGGATGCACAAGATTGGTTAAAAACCCTAATTGGACAAGAATATGCCTAGGGAGGACGAAAATGACCTAAATATTAATTCAATGACATAAACAAACTTATTGGATGCACAAGATTGGTTAAAAACCCTAATTGGACAAGAATAAGCCTAGGGAGGACGAAAATGACCTAATTGATCATCCATTGTCACAAACACACCTATTGGAAGCACAAGATTGGTTAAAAACCCTAATTGGACAAGAATATGCCTAGGGAGGACGAAAATGACCTAAATGTTAATCCAATGACACAAATGAACTTATTGGATGCACAAGATTGGTTAAAAACCCTAATTGGACAAGAATAAGCCTAGGGAGGACGAAAATGACCTAATTGATCTTCCAATGACACAAACACACCTATTGGATGCACAAGATTGGTTAAAAACCCTAATTGGACAAGAATATGCCTAGGGAGGATGAAAATGACCTAAATGTTAATCCAATGACACAAATGAACTTATTGGATGCACAAGATTGGTTAAAAACCCTAATTGGACAAGAATAAGCCTTGGGAGGACGAAAATGACCTAATTGATCATCCAATGACACAAAAACACCTATTGGATGCACAAGATTGGTTAAAAACCCTAATTGGACAAGAATAAGCCTAGGGAGGACGAAAATGACCTAATTGATCATCCAAAGACACAAACACACCTATTGGATGCACAAGATTGGTTAAAAACCCTAGTTGGACAAGAATATATCTAGGGAGGACGAAAATGACCTAATTGATCATCCAATGACACAAATGAACTTATTGGATGCACAAGATTGGTTAAAAACCCTAATTGGACAAGAATAAGCCTAGGGAGGACGAAAATGACCTAATTGATCATCCAAAGACACAAACACATCTATTGGATGCACAAGATTGGTTAAAAACCCTAATTGGACAAGAATATGCCTAGGGAGGACGAAAATGACCTAAATATTAATTCAATGACACAAACAAACTTATTGGATGCACAAGATTGGTTAAAAACCCTAATTGGACAAGAATAGGACTAGGGAGGACGAAAATGACCTAATTGATCATCCAATGACACAAACACACCTATTGGAAGCACAAGATTGGTTAAAAACCCTAATTGGACAAGAATATGCCTAGGGAGGACGAAAATGACCTAAATGTTAATCCAAAGGCACAAATGAACTTATTGGATGCACAAGATTGGTTAAAAACCCTAATTGGACAAGAATAAGCCTAGGGAGGACGAAAATGACCTAATTGATCATCCAATGACACAAACACACCTATTGGAAGCACAAGATTGGTTAAAAACCCTAATTGGGCAAGAATATGCCTAGGGAGGACGAAAATGACCTAAATATTAATTCAATGACACAAACAAAGTTATTGGATGCACAAGATTGGTTAAAAACCCTAATTGGACAAGAATAAGCCTAGGGAGGACGAAAATGACCTAATTGATCATCCAATGACACAAACACACCTATTGGAAGCACAAGATTGGTTAAAAACCTTAATTGGACAAGAATATGCCTAGGGAGGACAAAAATGACCTAAATGTTAATCCAATGACACAAATGAACTTATTGGATGCACAAGATTGGTTAAAAACCCTAATTGGACAAGAATAAGCCTAGGGAGGACGAAAATGACCTAATTGATCATCCAATGGCACAAACACACCTAGTGGATGCACAAGATAGGTTAAAAACCCTAATTGGACAAGAATATGCCTAGGGAGGACGAAAATGACCTAAATATTAATTCAATGACACAAACAAACTTATTGGATGCACAAGATTGGTTAAAAACCCTAATTGGACAAGAATAAGCCTAGGGAGGACGAAAATGACCTAATTGATCATCCAATGACACAAACACACCTATTGGATGCACAAGATTGGTTAAAAACCCTAATTGAACAAGAATATGCCTAGGGAGGACGAAAATGACCTAATTGATCATCCAATGACCCAAATGAACTTATTGGATGCACAAGATGAGTTAAAAACCCTAATTGGACAAGAATAAGCCTAGGGAGGACGAAAATAACCTAATTGATCATCCAATGACACAAACACACCTATTGGATGCACAAGATTGGTCTAAAACTCTAATTGGACAAGAATATGCTTAGGGAGGACGAA